>WBMY01005004.1:36307-150513 GCA_013397315.1 Donacobius atricapilla | reverse complement strand
AAGAATAATCATGTGTAAGCTGGGCAGCTTGAAGCCTGAGAGAAATAGTTGATTTTTTCCTCATCTCCAGTGAGTTGGAAGCCTGTAAGGGCTTTCAGGTTCTGCTAGGGAGACAGGCTAGAATGGTCCTATGGGCACACTGAAAAAGTTGTCGATTTATGGATCTTGAAACATCTGGGGGTGTTTCTCATATGGCCAATTAGTTTAAAAGTTGGAGAAAATGTGAGATTTATAATTATGCTGGAGAAATACAAGCCAGTTTCTACCCATGTATAATGATAGAAAACAGATAACTTGATGGCACAGCTTTGTGGTCCATATATCAGAAATTTTAGGCAATGAAAGCTTGGTAATTTTTTTCTGAAAGGAAAGACAAAAATTTCTTGTGGCCTTCCTTCACTCCTCTCCTGCTGCTAAGATATAAAAAATTATGAAGGTGTGCAACTAGTTTGGTTCATTAGGCATACCCACAGCTGGTGGGGAAACTGGTTATGAGGAAGAGGAGCACAGAAAGCAGTTGGTGTCAGGGCTGGCAACAAGCCTGGACAGGTTTCCTTGCCAATGACACATACGGGTGATGTATGACAGCCTGGCCAGTGGGCAATGACAGGCAGCACAACACATGATTGAATTGAGCAGACCTGAGCAGGACCCCTTAACCTTCTGGGCATGAGCCCAGAACATATTGTTTTTCATGTCATTAACACAGTGTCATTTCGGCTCATGAGAGCCGGAGATTCAGCAATGGTTTGTGGTTCATTACTAGAGCAGTTACAGCTAAAGAAGGGCTCATTTCAGAGCATTCCTCAAGTATTCTGGAAGGTAATTTCCTTTTCAGATAATATTCATATTTCCCAAAGGTAACATCATCATGCTTTCTCTTTTCCCCCCTCCAAAAAAATCCACCAACTATTTATTTAAATATTTTGTTTATTTGTTTTAAATTATTTTTTGTGAAGTACAAGGTACTGTTTAATGGGTTGTCAGACAATGTAGTTGCTGTCCTTGGCTTCTTGTGCAGGGATTAGGGCACTAGTTCTAAAAAACTATTCTGTCTGTAAGTGCCTAGCAGAAAAATTGTACTTCTAAAATATATATACTTTGTGAAAGAATAAAGAAAAAAAACCCCAAATAAAATGCGTAGTAATATAGGGTTCATCTAATCTAGTGGGCAGTAATAATTTCTTGAGTGTCACCTATCTTTTGAAATTAAAATAATTGAAAGATTCTAACCAGTGGGTGAAAAATTCAGTTATTGCTGGTAAGAAGCTGAAAACATGCACATTTCAATTTAATTCAATTCAGTTCAATTTTAGTATTTTGATGGCCAAGTTGCACTTCATTATGAGGAGGTAAAAAAATAGGGTGCATTACAAGATATTTTCTTGCAAATTTCTAAGAGAAGTGTTCATGTATCCTGAGGAGTTTTCAGCTGATATTTTAAAAACTGCTGATACAAAATATAATTAACATTTCTGGGAAAAGAAGAATGAAATAAAAGTTTTACTACCTTCTTTTTCAAATAGAAAAAATCTGCCATACATATATTTTCTTTTTGTTTAGCTGATGGTTTTTAAGATCTATTTTCTACAATGTAATTGGAAGTTTCTACTTTATTATTAAATAGGAATGATATTTCAATATTATTCTCTTCAAAGAATAATTATGTAGAGCACTTTGCCAAAACTGAGCACATACAATGAAAGTGAGTGCAAACATGCTGGGATAAATAAGCATGCATGTCTGTGCTGATTATCTTAATAGTTCTCTAGTTATTCCTGTTGTAGAAATGTGTGGTTTTTTCCCCCCCTATCCTCAGTGAATCTTCACATGTCAATTAAATTGTAAGTAACCATCAAAATAAATTCCCATTTCTCTACCATTCTCCCCTCTGTATTCTATACCACCAATGTAATTACCGACAATGTGTTGTATGAAGAACTTACAATATTTTTACTGGAAGGTGCTATTTTGGATTTCCATTTTTTTTGTTATTAAGCTTTCCAAGAAATAAAGTTCACTCTTAGGGTAGGCATGCCTGCTAATTGTGTAAATCTGCTGGCTGATTCATTGGTTTGTCTTAAAAATATGTATTTTTTTTTGATTTAATTTCTGAAATATTTGATGCTATCAGTATCTTCTACAGTCATAAGTTGTAACCAGCGTTCATTATTTTTGTTCTCACAGAAATTCTTGCTTTAAATCTACTCTGAATTTAACTTTATTACCAAAGTTGTTCCACCAGAGACTGTGTTAACAGCTTTCAACTAGCTAAAATTTTGAACTGTTCCTTAAGACTGTTCAGCTTTGTAAAAGTTGTCGCTGAGTACTTGAGTGTCACATAGCATGACATAGCATTTCAGGGCAACGAGCAAACCTTTCCCTTCTGTTCCACTTTGTTGTAGTTCTGTGGAAACACATTGCACATTTAAGGTGCAGCCGCCTGGCTTCGGGGGGACTCTAAGTTCAGCAGGATGCTGGCTTTAGGATTTAGATAATTTGATAATGTGATGGTGAGAATAACTGAGGTAAAAAACTTCAGTAGTCACCAATATTTCTCTAGCATTTTGGGCTGAATACTAGTGTACTTTGTTAAGGTTGTTAAGTATTTTCTTTAAAACCCCATGGAAGATACTGCAGCAGGCACAGTTAGCAAGAACTGAACTACAAATAGTAACCTTTGTGGAAGAAATAGTTCCATTACCTTAAATAATGGAGTACAGAGGAAGAGAGATAAAGGTATTTCCCCTTTTTATTTTAAGTCCCCTAGGCATCAGGATCAAAAATGGGAGATACATGTCTCTGTGGTATGAATGCAAAAAAAATTAGAAAGCACAACAACTATGAGAATTTTTTAATGCACACAAGGTTTTTGACATTAATCTGTCATTTCACAACGTTTTCATCTACAGTACTTGTCTTCTGTAACTGGAAGGCTTGGCTGACTTGCTTATTAATGTGATGGGTTTGGGAAAAAAAATGTCCTAAATTGAAACAAAGGTGAAGCTTTTTTTTTTTTAAGTCAAAAAGGATATGACAGAAAAAGGTAGAAAGTGATTTATAGTAGCTGACATGTGGTGCTGTTAGTCCTGCTTTTATTCTGTATGTCTTTTTTGCCTCTGGTGTTAACCCTATGTCTATCAGTAGTTTTAATCTGTTGTCCCAACATAAAAGCAAGAATCCAAAGTAACTTCATCTTGCTAAAAATTGATGTGATTTATCAGAGCACAGAGATCTCTAGAGGGATGACTGGTGAAGGGCTGTCATTCTGTGACACTCTCAGAAAGATCCTTTTAAAAGTTGGAGGAACTGCAAGGGTCAGTTCTGCAAAATCGATGTTACTCACTGAAAGCTGTAGAAGCTTCTCTTGCTTGCTGAAGCCTCTCACTTGCATGGTGACAAAATTCCAGGTGGAAATGGGCGCTGTCAAATCTACACTATTAGGATGCACTGAAGTGCATGCTTGTATAAAGATACAGATAGACATGTTTGCAAATTTAGCCTTAAAGAGTTAACACTGAAAGAGTCCACCATTATTTAAAGGCAAATTTTTGAAAAATATTTAAAAGTGAATCCTGAACAGGTCTGTCTCCTTCATGTAAGGATACTTTGTTGTAGGCAGATGTACTTGTACCTATGATTCTTATTCAACTATATTCAGTGTAAAAAAAGCTTACTTCTCTCTCCCACACAAAATCTAAAGTAGTTCCTTCTAAAATCAGACAGCAACCATCAGTAAATTTTGGTATGAGTGGCTCATTTTTCAAATCTATTTAATTTTAAATGAATTTGATTATTTGAAAGGTTTAAGAAGATCATCAGAAAGAAGATACTCTCTTTACAGCAATGGAATATTGGGGTTTTCGAGGGCTAGTTATTTGTTTGGTTTTTGCCCTCAGAAATTGTTCCTTTGTAGGAATGTAAAACAAATGTACTTAGTGAGTGTCAATGCTCTGTAGACATAGGTGACAATGGTAGAGCCATGATGCAGTTACTGAGGTTTAAACTTGCTTTTAAATCATGAATTCGTCTACATAAGGCTTTTTGCTCTAGCACATGGGCAGAGGTTATGTCTGTTCTGCTTATCTTTGAGATGAATCATAGTATGAATATACCTGTCTCTTCCCTATTGCTTAAACAATCTCTTATAACAGATTATACTGTTTAGACAGCAAAGGTTATGTGAGATAAATCTTTCTGCAAATGGTTGAAGAGAATAATCAGCAGATAATGAACTCTTCTGTAGTGTAGCATTTGTAAAATTAAAGTCCACGGTTTTTAAGGAAAACTGGAAAAATATGATAAAAACCAATGACACTGGTTTTGATTTTTTTTGTTGGCAACCTAGAGAAATTTTATGAAAGCTGGAGTCATATCAAGGGAAATTAGTGAGGGAAATTATTGATTGTGTTGCTTAAGGCCAGCTTTGGTTGATGTGGGGTGCTGTCCTTAGAAATACATGGATAAAAGGACTTTTTTGATGTAGCCTCCCTTTTATAGGGATATTTTATCAATGTCTAGGCAGTCCAAGCACTGTTGTCCATTTAGTATACACTCTGCCTCAAATAACTTGAACATCACTGGGATAGAGAAGCCTTCTTCAAATGACTCCTAGGTGATCACAAGGCATAATGACTGTGCTGATTTTCATACAGAAGTTCCGTGGGTCAGGTAAGTTGCAGGAGTGTGGTATGAGTTAACAGCAAGTTGTGTTGGTCTTGCTAGAAAAGGAAGTAGGTGACACTATGGCATGTGTCTTTGCCTCATGAGTTCTTTCACTGAAGAAAGGCCTTAGATTCTACATTCCTGCCACCAATGTTTCAAGATGGCCTTGCTGTCTCTCACAGCTGAGGATTCTCTGTCCATGGCAGGTGGCAGACTGGGTATTCAAGATCATCTCCAAAGCTTCCACCCAAGCATATGGGTCCTGATTCAGTATCAGTAATAGCGCAGTAATAGACAGAAAATTGCATCCTAAATCATATTGTCACAGAAACATTTAGGTTAGAAAGGAACTTTAAGATCATGTCCAACCGTTAATCTTAGTCTTCCACTAAACTGTATCCCTAAGTGCCACATGTACACACATTTTCAATGTCTCCATGGATGGTGACTACCCTGGTCAGTCTGTTACAATGCTTGAGAATCCTTTTAGTGGAGAAATTTTCCCCAATATCCAATCTCAACCTCCCTTGATGCAACTGGAGGCCATTTCCTTACCTCTTATTGCTTGTTTATTGGGAGAAGAGTTTGACCCTCACATGGCTACACTCTCTGTTCAGGTAACTGTAGAGAGTGATAATGTCACCCCCAAACCTCCTTTTCTCCAGGGTTAACAACCCCAGCTCCCTCAGCCGCTCCTCACAGGATTCACTCTCCAGATTCTTATAAACTTTGTTGCCCTTGTTGGATTTGTTCCAGGACCTCAATGTCCTACTTGTAGTGAGGGGCCCAGAACTGGACACAGGACTCAAGGTGTGACCTCACCAGTGCCCAGTACAGAGGTAAAATCACTGCCTTTGTCTTGCTGGCCACACTGTTTCTGATACAGGTCAGGTTGCCTGCCCCTTCTTACAGAGGTGATACACTCAATTTTTTTCTGAGTCCCAGCCAAAGCTCTCTGTTCCGCCAGGCCAGTCTGCCCCTCCAGCTCATCTTTCAGCATGGGGGGGGCAGTATGCTCCCATGTCTTTAAGATTTCCCTCTTGAAAAACATCCAGCCTTCCTGAGCCCCTTTGCTTTTCAGGACTACCTCCCAAGGGACTCTTAATCAGATTCTTAAATAGACCAAAGTCCGCTCTGCAAGTTCAAGGCGTTAGTTTTGATAAACTTCCTCCTTACTTCTCCAAGAATTGAAAACTCCAACTGTTTCATGATCATTTTGTCCAAGATGACCTCCAATGGTTGCATCACCTACCTGCCCTTCTCTGTTTGCAAAGAACATGAAGCAGATCTCAAATCTTCTGAATGCTCATCAAGTAGTCTTCTCCCGGAGGCCATAAAGATTCTCTGAATATGACTTAAACAAAACCTTGTAATTTTAACTATAATTTCAGGAGTTTTAAACATGGATAATTAGGTGTTTATGTAACACGGTGTTTTTTGGTTTTGTTTTGTTTTGTTTTGTTTTGTTTTTTTACCAAAGTATTGAAATTTCCTAGCCAACTCATTTGGTTGTATTCTCAAAAAACTACTCTCTGTGATAGAGTTAGGAAGACAAATTAGAAAGCCCTTAACTAGTGGGTGTACAAGATAAAAGAATTGTCCAAGCCAGCATAGCAAAGAATCAAAGCTCTGAGATAAACTGTGGCCAAGAAGCAAACGAAACCAGGCACAGTTTTATATAAGCATCTGAACTTCAAATGCTCTGATCTGTGGTGGTTTTTGTTTGTTTGTTTGTTTGTTTTCTTTTTGTCTCTTTAAAAAGGAAAAGTTTTAAAAATTATAGTTTTTCAGGGTAATTGGATTACCAACCTGTAATGATTTTGTTTTCAAAGCATTACGGCCAAGTTATTTGCATTCATCTATGATGAAGGGGAAATAAAATTTGACAACAAGTCATAAAAACAAAAAATTAGTCTGTCATCACATAATATAAAAAGTTAAATCCTACAGTAACAATTTATGCTGAGATAATACAGAGAAAACAATGCATGAGGAGAACTAAATTCTGTGGAATATTAGCAATAAGGATTTTAATATTAGAATGTAAGTAAACTATTGAAAGACACAGGAAAGAGAATTTTGAATGTACTAAGTGTCATAATGTCAAATGAAGGAGCTGTAAAAAGTAACTGAATAAAAGAGCCAAGATGTTTACTAAATATCAACAAAAATGAAAAGCATCCTAAAGACATAAAAAATGGATTTTGAGAAGGCAACTCTGATTAAATGAAAGTTAACAAGCTGAAACAATGAGGAAAGGTCTTTCTATAATTGTTTTACTTTGGGAATATATCCTGATCAAATGAGATGGTTACATAAGACTGTCAAAAGGCACCATTAAATCTATTACCCACAGACTGCTCAGCTACCATATGATCAAAGTGTGTTAAAGGATTCTTTTTGATAACCCTGGCTTAAAAGACATCATCAGACTCAGCTATTACTGTCTTTAATAGAACCACAAGTAATATGAACTGAAATATGCTCAGTAAGATCAACATGTTGCTCATCATGGCTGAGGATTGTTCTGTCATACTGCTTTTAAAAAGACTGTTTATTTCATTTAATAGTTACAAGGAAATACCATCCAATGAGAATTTTCTGATTTATCCTTCAAGTAGTTGGTATAAAAAAGTGACATTAAGTCAGTCTTTCATCTCATAGTTCTATTTTCATCTTTTTTGCTAACATGTCAGTGAACAAACTAATGAAAAATCCAAATTCAAATGCAGCTCAAATCCATCACAACATGCCTTAGCAAGATGTCATTTACTTCCACTAAGCATATAAAGCACTGCATCAAATTAGTCTGTGCTTACAATCTCTAGAAGAAAATGAAAGTTAAAAAAAACTCATTGCAAGGTTTCATCTTTCGAGTCAGTTGTGAGAAATGAATCCATAGCAATTAGCAATGAAGCATTAAAGAATTGCAAGAATTTCACCCAAATTACCTTTGCAAATAGATTCAAAGCTGAAGATCTTGAAACTGAAACACAGCAGTCTTTTGAGTGAATTGGTGCAAATAATGCGTTAATAGGAGATCTTGGGAGATAAATGATTGTCAAGAACAGTGGTTGATAAGTAATTGATTTTCAGTTTTGTAAACAAAGAATTAGTCTGATTGGAAGCAAACAAAGATTCTTCTCTTTTATTTTACTAATATATAAAGGTTAATAGGTTTCAGGTAGAATAATTTTTCAAAAGAATTCTTATATCATTATATTTGGGATGTATTTTAAAACAATGTAAAATAAATGTGTTTGTCTACTTCAGTTAGCTCATTACCAAGCAACAGGTTCATTTTCTATCTTGGCTGTGATTTCCTTTGACATAAATGGGAACCCAAGTTTCTAGCTTATATGTTGATATATGTGTTTAGACAATTAAATGTAGGTGTACTGTATCCGGTCTTTCCATCATACACAGTCAAGTCTATTAGGATGAACGGCATCCCTTTCCTACTTACAATGAATTGCCTTATGGAAGTTTCTCTGTTTACTTCTATGCCAAGATTTAAGGTGAGATCTCTTAAAAAGTGGCTCTCAGACCAGAAATTCCCCTGTCAGGATGATATCAGCTCCTGGCTACATGCAATTACCACCAACACAATTTCATGTCATAAATGGAGGAAAGTGAACACAACCCCTTGCAGAATATTCCAAAAAGCAAGAATGAAAACATTTATCTGAACAGGGAACTCACGCATCAAGAAGCAAGGAAAAATTTTGACCTTTGATCCTGTATATACTGGATGAATACTTTTATTCTTGGGTAACTGTGTAAAAGACTGGGATCATCATACCAGTAACTTTTACTATATAAAGTGTGGGAAAGAAAAGAACTGTTGACATTTTTTAGTGAAGCCAGCTTCCCTCCCCCAAAATTTCTATATGATCAAGCAGTTTTTGATTGAAGCAAATTATTAAAAAAATTATATTTGTCAAAAATATTGCTATATTAAATGAGAATAGACTCCCTATTGGCTCATTTTTCCTTCATGTGATCAAAATTTTGCTGAAGGTAACCCACCACTCAAGTCTTCTGTATTTTATTAATTTTGAAAAGGATTCCACTATGCATGAGCAAAATATTTAATGAGTTCAGCTCACTAAAAAACATTACTATTATTTTTTTGCATGATTTTTATTAATTTGATCCTACTGCACATGAACAGCTTGATCAGAATGGTTGTGAAAGCATGTCTGCTTGGAAAGTTGTGAAAATTTGCATAGGCAGAAAATAATTAGCAAAGCTGGTGATAAGCTAAACCTTTTACTTTGAATAAGTTCTCAGACACCAATTTTTGCCTCATATACTGATGATAATTTGCAAGCAATCACCCCTTTTATTACACTTCGTTGCTTGCTCAAAGAAAAATGCCTTGCTATGAATTGCTAACATCACTTCCCACAGTAGCTGTGGTCTCCTTGGGGTTCTTTTGGCCAAGTACCAAACTAACTGCTTTTGACATTTTGTTTGATAACATCATAAAGTGGTAAGGCCATGGAATGTATACATAGCAGTATGCACTAATAAACTGTTTATCCTTTAATGTCTCCCAGATGCTTACCTATAGCTTTTTCCAGAAGTAAAGAGAATGTGTTGGCTGGATGTGATCTTGTGTTTATATTGTCTGCTGGGTCTATGCGGTAAGTCACATTCTTTCCTCCTTTTTGTAGAATCAGTGAAGCAAGTGCTGCCTTAAAGGTCTGTTCCTCTACGTGTAACAAATGCCATGTCCATTAAATAGCTAGGATCAAATGGTAATAAAACCAGAGGGGAGACAAACCTCATTGAGGGAAGAGCAGTCAATAATTTCTGTGTGACATGAAATTACAAAATTCTGTGAGGCTCACAATGTTTAACTCCAGGGAGTTTTGGAGTTATTAGAATGAACAGAAGAGTTCCCAAGTTTAGGAGAACATTCAAGACACAGTATGTTTATTCTGCTATTCAGTAAGAAAGGGCATGACACTTGGGTTCTTTATTACTTACCTTTTGACACTGTTATTTATGGAATTTGAGACAGGTGCAAATGGCAGGTGTTGTGACTACCTTTGTACTTACAGTTTGTACAACTCTAAATCACCAGAAGAATCAGCGAGTGCTGTGGGGTAGTAGAAAAATGAAACCTTGGCTTTTTACCCAGGTAGAAGTATCTGTTCAGATAAGGCTGAAAAAAAAAATCCATTAAAATATTCTTACAAGTCAGTAAAATGGAAATATAATGTTAGAAGTTTTTCACTGTTTTACTCTGGGTGTTGGTTTTGGCTGGCATAGAGTAAAGTGCCTTCAGAGTAGCCGGTACGGAGCTGTGTTGTGGATTTGTGACCAAAACTGTGTTAATATCACAGTGACGTTTCAGTTACTGCTGAGAAGCCTCAAGGTCTTTTCTCTTTCTCACCCCACCTCAGCAGTGAGGAGGCTGGGCATGCACGAGAAGCTGGGAGAGGACACAGCCAGGATAGCTGACCCCAGGTGACCAGAGGGAAATTCCAGACCATATGGCATCATGTTCAGCATATAGATCTAGGGGTAGAAGAAGGAAGGGGGAGATGTTTGGAGTGATGGCATTTGCCTTCACAAATCACTGTTACGCATGCTTTCCTGGGGATGTCTGAACACCTGTCTATCTATGGAAAGTGGTGAATGAATTCCTTGTTTTGCTTGTGCAAAAAGCAAAAGCTTTGCTTTACCTATTGAACTGCCTTTATCTTAACCTATGAGTTTTCCCATTTTTGCTTTTCTCATTTTCTCTTTCATTTTGATGCAGGAGGAGTAGGTGAACAGTAGTGTGGTGCTTAGTTGCCAGCTGGAGTTAAACCAAAACACCATGAGATACCAGGTAATATTTTTGAAAATGTTTAAATGCTTTTCAATTACTCATTCAGTTGCAATACAGACATTCAGGCCCAGACCATTCACGCTTGTCAAAGCACTTCACAGTGAATACAATTTATTTGGTGTCTGTAATAGCAGCATCTGCCAGCACAGTGATCATCATCAAAGATGTGATCTTTGGTTGACAGCAGAAACTTCCATTATACAAAGAGTTGTACTGTCAAAACTGAACTTTTGCTGAATTAGCTAATTTTACTTGAAAGGACTGGAAGAGAAAATGTTAGTGTAGGCACTGACTTGTCAGGATGACACCAAATACCTTCAGGTCTGAATTTCTCCTAGCCCTAAAATAGTTTTAAATGTGTGCATCCTATTTTACAAAAGTACAGAACGGCAAAGGCTCACTGTGCAAGATCTAGGACAGGGTTGTGGGTCTTCAAGTTTACCTGTTGAATGTCTAAGTGTTATGGTCATGGTCCTTCAGAGTCCCACATCCCATATTAATACGCCTCCCTGTGCACGCTGCCTGGGGCACTTCGGAAAAAATCCACACAGTCAGCTTTCTAAAGGGAATACTTTCCCAAGAAAGCCTCTAAACACCAAGTACAGGGACAATCCCCAAATGCCACCTGCTGCAGATCCCAATAACTATGCAAAAACATAACTTTGTCTACTGAAGAGCCACAGGAAAATGAGAATGATGCAAAAGATAATCTTTTTTTAAAACTCCATCTTTTTGGAGTGGCAGAAACAGTAGCATTCTGATTCACTAACGAACATATCTAATGATAACAAATATCAAGAGAACAAGAGATTCATTTGTCTGTAGTCCCTGAGAGGATAAAATCAGCTGTTTCTACCTGTCATGTGTGAGGCTATAGATACTTTCCACCTGTTGCACTATGGCTGTGCAAAAGATGATGACACTATGTTGAAGAACATAGCAACAATATGATGATCAGGATTTCCAGCTACAGGGGAGAGAGAAACATCATGAGCCATATTTTCACTGCCTCAGATTAAGAATTTTCAAGAAAATATGCCGTAGTCATATGCAAACTTTTTGTTCAGTTTGGAAAAGATCAAGATGAAACATAATCACCATTCATATGCAGACAGTCAGTTTAAATGACCTAATAGGTTCCTTTTGGCCTTTATTTCTGTGGTTCTATATGCCAAAGTATTAATATTAACTGGAAATTATCAGGTAGAGTGAGTAAGTTCAGTAAGATTTATTTTACATTGGCCTAGATAGAGGTGAAACATTTAAATATATGAAGAGCTAAAAATAAAGTAAACAATATAATATTTGCATTATTCTCATATATGTTCTCCTCAAAACATTTGGTGTCAACTTATTTTAAAAGATATTTAATGTTTTAGAAAAGCATTACCTTAACAGTAAAAAACAAAAAAAGAAGATATTTTCTCTACTGGGGATAAGGTAAAAATCATGATTGGCTGGGTTTTTCTGAAATACCAGAGAACCATAGAATGGGTTTGGGTTAGAGGGGTCCTAAAAGGTCATATTGTTCCAGCCCCCCTGCCATGTTCAAGGTACATCTTCCACTAGTTCAGGTTGTTCAACGACCTATCCAACCTGACCTTGAGCACTTCCAGGGATGTGGCATCTATGAGTTCTCTGAGCAACCTGTTCCAATGCCTCACCACCTCATAGTAAAAAAATTCCTCCTCATAGCTAATCTAAACCTACTCTCTTTCAGTTCCTCCTTATCCTGTCACTGTATTCCCTTGTCCAAATTCACTCTCCAGCTCTCTTGTAAGCCCCTTTTAGGTACTGGATGTCTGCTCTAACCTCTCAAAAGAGCCTTCTCTTCTCTTCACTGATCAACTCAACTTTCTCAGGCTGTCCTCACAGGAGACCTGCTCCAGCCGTCTGATCACCTTGGTGCTTCTCTGCTGGACTCATTCTAAAAGGTCGATGTCCTTCCTTTTCTGAGGACTCTAGAGCTGAATGCAGCATTGAAGATGGGCTCTCCTGAGAGCAGATTATATTTTTTATGCCTAATCTGGAGAGAGGAGGCAACTAAATCAAGTGATTAATTTTTTGACGTGTATGCTGAGTCTAATAGAAGAGATATGCTTTATAATATTTGTTTATGGGATATGGGCAGTCCTTTGCATGGAACAGGATTGGTGACCACAGTGAGTATATAGGTTTAAAAAATAACATGCATGCAGTGTTTTTTCATCATTAGTACTCAAGACTGTGCTTAAACCAATGACCTTGTGTCCGTAAGTCTGTACTATTAAGATCTCTCAAATGATCACTAGCAATCCAACAGTTGACTTCCTTTATTAAAATCAGTAAGACCTTAGTCTGGGCAGGAATGGGATTTCAGTAGGTGCACATAACACTGTCAAGTTGGTTTGCTTCTTGTTTTCCTTCAGAGTCAACTCTGCCAATAATCTCCACTGTGCATATGTTAATTCAGTCATGGATTCCAACAGCAGTATGAGCAGTAGAAATCTGAGTATGGAAGAACGAGTAGTTTATTGTGGGGGATTGCATTATACAAAGAGCCTTGGTACGAGCCAGTTCCCAACCTTGTCCTAGTAACCAGAATTCAACCTGTGCCATCAGTTAGAAGGTCACTATAGATGGACTTCAGGAAGCTAAAAATTCACTCAAAAGGGAATATATTAACTATATTTAGGGACCGTAGCTGTAATCAGATCTATGATGAAACTGAGTGTGAGACAAAACAATCACATCAATTTAATTTATCAAAATAAAAAATGGCCATGAACTTCAAATATTTTAGAGGTCAGAAGTTGTTGTTTGGTGTCCTGGTTAATATAGGTCATAGGACTTTCATGAATTAATCAGCATTGACTTCTATGAGACTAAGACCTTTATGTTTTCCCTGTTACATATAACTGCTGAAATCACCAGATCAGAAAGAAATTTAAGATATTTTTCAGTTCATTCACTTCAAACTTTTCAATGTTATTTGCAGTCCACTGCATCAATGTCATATGCTTCTATACAGGGAACTCATATGCCCTTTCTCATCTGGTGTCTTGCAAGAGCATAATTCTTATTTGCTCCAGGTAACTATGTAACTATGTGAAAATAAAAGTGATAGCAAACTGATATTTCACAGAGAGAGGGAGGGAGATGAAGAAGAATGAGATAGACATGGAATGGCATAAACGTATTTTCTTTTGTCTCTAGATCGGTTTGCAGACTAATGGGATAAGCAGGTGATAAGGAAAACATCCTTTTTTAAAAGGTCATTGCAATGGAAATCTCTGGGTTGCTTTTTAAAAATTATTATTCTTTCATATTTTTAACGGAAACTGAGATCTTTGGTATGCAAAAGTGGGAGGAGCCTTTTAACGAAATTATTCAAAAGTGGATACCTTTGTGACAATATATGAATATCAAGATTATGCGGGAGTTCTTCCCATGTATGTTCCATTTGCCTGTGCAGACCTATAAGTAGAGGGAAATCTGTACCTGAACAAGTTGCGGTTGCATTTACTGACTACGAATGGATTTGTATTTATTTTTTTATTTTTAAATCTTTTTAAAAAGTTATTTTAACTTGTGTTGTAAATAGATGTAAAATTTGGGACCCACAGCAACTTGTGGCAACTAATTCAATATGTTAAATACATATGGTATGAAAGCATTTTTCTTTATTTTGAATCATCTTCTTGATCATTAAACTTGATGATCTAGTTTATTTGATCATTTCTTATACTGGGCCTTTTTTTTTAATTGGGTATATTTGAGCTAGGGATAATTTTTTCTCCATAGCAGCATGTATGGTGCTGTGAATTTGTGATTTAAACAGGGTTGATAACACAGGGATGATTTAGCTACTGCTGAGCAGTGCTTGCACAGTCAAGGCCTTTTCTACTTCTCACCCCATCCCAGCAGTGAAGAGGCTGAGTGTGCTCAAGAAACTGTGCAGGGTCACAGCCAAGACAGCTGCTCCCAGCTGACCAAATGGATATTTCATACATATGGCATCATGCTCAGTGATAAAAGCTTGGGAAAGAATGAGTCCATGGCTATGGAGTTTGTTTTCTCAAGTAGCCATTAAATGTGCAGAGATTCTGCTTTCCTGAAGATGGCTAAACACCCGTTTGAAGGTGAATTTCTTATTTTGTGTGTGCAGCTTTGCTTCAGTCATTAAACTGTCTTTATCTTGGTCCATGCTATCTCAGCATTTGCTGCTCAGATTTTCTCCCTCATCCCACTGGAGGTGGTGGTGATTAAGTGACCTTGTGGGTGCTTAGCTGCTGATTGAGGCAACCCACCATAACTGTCTGACAAAATTTTCAGTTTTCTTCATGAATCTTCTAGAGTTACTATATTTCTTTCTGAGATGTGAGAACTAGAACTACACATGATTTGCAAGGTGCAAGTGCATCATCAAATTGAATGGTGAAATTCCAGTTTTGTCTGATGTGTTATCTCTTCCTTTCCTAATAATTTTTATCATTTTGCTTTCCTGTGTGATAGCTAAGGGTAATTTCTTAGATTATCCATTGTAATGCAGATATAGGTTTTTTTCCTCAGTGGTAATTAACTAGTTCAGAACTCATCATGCTTCATGTAGTTTAAGATTGATTTTCCCCTATGGGCATAATTTTGCATTTATTAAGCCACAATTTCATCTGTTAATTGCAGTATCCTTTTAAACCCCCTGTAAAGAGTCAGTGGGCCAAACAGTACCTACAGGGTACTCTTGAGAGATACTGTTCTATACCAGTCAAGGTATAAAAACTACAAAGAAAAAAGGCTCCAGGAATTTGAACTAGATTTCCCTGAAAGCTACGGCAAGGATGTTTTTGTGCATAATTTTTGTCTTGGAAAAACTTACATGTCACACTGATTTATACTGATAAAAGAGAGTGATCCACTTCATCTTCAAATCACGTGACTATTATCTCAAGTTATTAAAAAAAGAAGGTTGGTATTAAATCCAATCCTTTTTCTACTTTAATAATCTAAAAATGAGCAGATAGCCCTCTCACATTAATGAACTATATTGCACGTCTTTCACTTGAGATGTATGGTCACTTTGAACGCAGGTATTAGTATCAAAAAAGCATAGCTCAAAGACATAGCTAAATACAGATTGGAGTGGAAATATATAGTGGATCATATGGCTGAATAGTTTGCTCATGTAAAATAAGAAGATTAATTTCTCTTTGAAAACATTGGGAAATCCCTTATTAATCTAACATATCAAACCTAAGAAATGTGCTGCTACTAATACATGTGATACTTTTGTAAAAATATTTCAAATTTAAATTTAAATATATTAAAAAAAAAAATTGTGTCAACCACTTGTGATTGCTTTGCTGTTCTCACAAAAGCAGTTATTTATTCTTTTTCCAGAATGGAATAAATCATAAAGTTGTGGTTAAAGACTATGTCATTCCTGAACAAAAGTCAAGCCTGTACCATAGTAAATATAACAATATTTGCTGAGGATACTGCATATCTGTAAGACAATGGCCTAGGAATCTTTCAGATCTAATTTCCTGCTTTTGTTTAAAAGCAAAAGGTCAAAGTAGGTGCATTGGAAGAGGTTAAAATATGCATGGAGTAAATTTTTAGAGTAGAATATCAGGGGGAGATTTTCTTTTTCTTTATCAGATGTTATATTTTTTTACTAATCTATGCCCATTGACACCATTTTAGGTCCCAGAAGTAGTGTTGTTTTGTTAAACAACAAGCAACGCAACAGCTGAAGGGGAGGCGTAAGAAGTAGGTTGAAGAACAACACTTATTCACAGACCTCCACGTTCTCTTCCCAAATATATATCCCTAGCCCAAACTTTTTTCCTGCCTCACATAACTCATTAAGTGTTTAAAAATATTATATTGGACAGGCTCACCCTGTAACAAGAATCAAAGATGTAACAGACAGAGACATCAAAGACATAAACATGACAAAATACAATTTGATCACATGCATAGTGGGAATGCACTTGTCTTGCTCCACTTTTTAAGTAAAAAGTATTAAACGTGCATTTGGTGCCATGACTGTTCACCATGCATGGTGAATTATAGTGGCTTTTCTGTCATGCTTCCTCCATTTGGCTTCCCTACCAAAACCCTGTTGGCAACCCAGACACTGCTGGATAAGCCTGAAGTACTCAGCATAAGGTGCACATCAAAGACGGAGAAAAGTAGCAGGCGTGCTGTACGGGCTGGCACTACTCAGCTGGTGGCAGCCTGTTGGGATAATTTTCATGTCGTTGCCAAAATTGCCTCCAGGCTTTGCTGTGATCCACGTTTGGGACTTGGCCCAGGAACAGAGTCAGGATGCTGTGAAGTTTGTCTTTGATGCCCATTATCGACTGTGCCCACTGCAATGCAGGCACAGCCAAAAGAAGGGTCTGGCAGCTTTTGCACTTCTCGGCAAGTCCTGATCAGTTTTCTAGATTATATCTTTCTGGCCTCTCCCTGATGGAACTATGCCTGCCTGACACTTGCCTTTCTCTCTACACTGTAGCTTTCAAGGAGACCTTTTCCTCTGTGATTTTCTGAAGTAAAGCAGTTGTGAGACTTGGAAGCAATGATGTTTTCAGTTGGCGCATTTCCCCCCCACCAGGAGTGCATGCAATTACACGATGCTCAGAGCTGACAGCAGACAAGGTGACAGCTCTCACATAGGACACTTTGGAGAAAGCTTCTGTCAGCCTCCTCAGCAAGTCCAAGGTGCTGAGTTGCCTGCTTTAAGATCTGTTGACTGTGATTTTACTGTGCTCTCTTTCTAGCTTTTTTTCTTATGCAGGACAGTACTGCTCTTTCCCAGTTAGACTTATGCTCCAAAACTTGAAAATTAAGGGGTTTAGCTTCAATTTGCTTGGCAATTGAACTAAAGGACTGTGAGTGAAAGCTCTTATCAAGGACTCAAAACATGTCTAACCATATCTTATTCAATATTTCACATTACCACTTGGTTTATGCTTGAGCACTAGTAGGAAAATCCAGACTTGATCCCACTTTTTTTAAGTTAAATCCTCAGGTAGCTGCAGATTAGCTATGTTCAGCTATGAACATACAATGACACTACATTAGCTCCTTTGTGGGCTGTAAATTTAAGACAGATGTTCAATATGTGACCTTGCTCTCAAAGCTTCATTTCTTCTCAGGGAACAGAAGAAATATTTGCAGTGTGTCTGTGCCATTTGATATTTGTCATTGGAAGGCTATAGGAGGCCAGGTTTGAGCTATTTATCCTAAACTCTCTTACAAATAATGTAAAGAAATAAATGTAATTATTCTCATCCTAAAATGTCTCTCTAAAACAGATCAAGGGAATGTTGCTATAAGAGTACTAAGAGAGCCTACAGTGAATCTCTCATTTGTTGACATCTAAGTAGCACAAACTTAAAATTGAGGCGAATCCAACTCTGATCTATTGCTTAAATGTCAACTGGATTCCATATGTTAACATTTTTATGTAGGAGAGCACCAACAAATTGGAGTTTGATTCTTGTTAGAAAAAATTAATGAGAGAAGAAATAAATTAGGGTTCAGTTCCAGGTTCAGACTCCTGACTACAAGGTCTCTGCAGTGCAGATATCTGTATGTGTGATACACATTATACAGTTAAGGAGGATCTGATTAATATAGGCAGTGCAACTGAAGCAGCTTTTCATCTGGGCAGATGAACAGGTCTTCTTTAGGCTGAGGTCTGAGAGCTCTTTTCACTGGCCATAATGAAAGCTTGGGCACCATAGAAATAAATAATGGTGATATTTCATCCAGTGATTTAATCTCAGTAGGTGGATGAATGACTGTACCTTTCACATTTTTTAGTCATGGTCAGGCTTGGAACTGAGAACATGGGCATATGCTTTTATCTGTTGTTGGCTTAGTAAATAATGTCTCACTCCTGCTGGGCCAAAAGTTGTAATAACCAATTTAACATTTGAATTGTTGGGAGGTATAAGGACTACACCACACCTTTTCCCTTTTTTTGATGTATATATATATCACTCTAGGAACTGTTATTCTTTGACAAAGGAATTCATATGCTTTTCCATGACTCTTTGGAATGGTCAGCTGTAACACTGTCACAGTCTGGGCAAAATTGCTGTGTGAGAGTTAAAAACGTTGTATAGTGTAGATATATAATATAGGGAATTGATGGGCATAAGGGGAACAATATTAATTCCCAGCTGAAGACCTTCAAAAGTATTTACAATAAATGCACATCAATGAGAAAGAGAAAAACTTGTGCTGGGAGAACATTTATTGTTATTTCCACTATATTGTTGGTTCAGGAGTTGCAATAGCTCATGCTAACTCCTCATAGAAGAACTATATGAGTCATAAGTGCACAACCTTTGTGAATTTATAACTCAGTCAAGATCTATTTATCTTTCTACTTTCAGGGCTGGGTGGCCTTAGAAATATATAAAAGCTGACACCTTATGGATTTCAGAGTACCTTCTGAAATGAGTATTTGGCTTCTAAAATTTCTAAGATTGAATTTGTATTTTTTCACATATTTGCCTGCATATAGGACCTGGGACTTGACTGAGACCTGGAAAAGCTTGAGAAGCCTTGCACCTGGGTCAGTCAAACACTGGTATCAGTACAGGCTGAGTGATGAATGGACTGAGAGGTGCCCTGCTGAGGCCTTGGTGATACTGATAGATGAAAAAACGGGCATGAATAGGCAATGTGTTTTTTGCAACCCAAAAAGCCTATCAAATCCTGGGCTCCATAGAAGGAAGCATGGCCAGCAGGTCAAGGGAGGTGATTCTGGCCCTCTACTGTGCTTTGTTGAGACCCAGCCTGGAGTGCTGCATCAACCTCTGGGGTCCTCAGCACAGGAAGGACATCAACCTGTTGGAGAGAACCCAAAGGAGGGCCACAAAAATGGTCAGAAGGATGGAACATCTCTACTATGAGACCAGGCTAAGACAGTTGTGAGCTGTTCAGCCTGGAGAGGAGAAGGCTTTGAGAAGACCTTTTTGTGGCCTTTCAGTACTTGGAGGGTGCTTATGAGAAAGATGGGTACAAGCCTTTTATCAGGGTCTGTAGTAATATGACTAATGGTAATGGTTTTAAATGAAAAGAGAGTAGATTTGGACTAGACATAAGGAATCAATTTTTTTAGTGGAGGGTGGTGAGACACTGGAACAAATTGCCCAGAGATGTGATAGATGTCCTATCCCTGGAAACATTCAAGGTCAGGTTGAATGGAGCTCTCAGCAACCTGATCCAGTTGAAGTTGTCCCTGCTTATTGCAGGGATGTTAGTCTAGATGATCCTTAAATATCCCTTCCAACAAAACTATTCTATGCTTCCATAGCTGTGCATTACACCTGAAGAATTTTCTGTGTCTCTCTATGTTTCTTAAAATCAAGTATCTCCTTACATGAAGTTTGGCTACTTAACCATTTTCTTCCAAAACCCATGGTCTAGGTCATGCTAATGAGTGTATAGCACAAAGTCATACATCCATGGATATGTCCATACCTGTAGATAAAATCATGCCTTCATCTGTGCCATCTGATTGAAACTCATACTTTCTGGTCCATATTTCTACAACCAGATTGGAAAGCTAGTTGCTTTGCAATGTCACTTCTAGGCAGATGCCATTTCCAGTTCAAGAATTTGCCAGAAATTACACCCAAATTTTTAGTCTTGTGAGTAGGGCAAATGAGACAACTCAGAGAGGCCTGAGAGTTTTGGTCATGCGCAAGGTGGGGTAATATACTTTTGGTTTTTATAAAACTACATTTCATTCCAATTATGAGCTTTCCAGTACAAGAGAGACATTGACATACTGAGGTCACCAAGCCAGTGAGGGGACTTCAGCACTTGGAGTACAAGGACAGACTGTGGGGGCTGAATCTATTCAGCCTTGAGAAGAACAAGTCATGAGAAGACCTTGCTGTTGCCTATAACTTCCTCATAGCAGGGAAACAGAGAGTATGGGGCAAGATCTTCTCAGAGATATACAGTAGGGCCATGGGACACAATTGGGAATACTAGAAAATATTATTAGAGAGAAGGAAAATTTCTTATTGCGAGAATGGTCAAATACTGTAGCAGGATGCGCAGCGGGGTTGTGGATTCTGCCATCTATGGAGATACTCAAATCCTCACTGAATATGGCCCTTAGCCACCTGCTTAATTTGCTTTGCATTGAGCAGGAGTGAGATGCCCTCAAGAAATCCTTTCCAATATAGCTTACTTTATAGTTTTGTAGTTCTATATGGTGGGAATATAAAATTGCAGAGGAAGTATATTCTAAAACTTGTGTTGAACTGAAGAAACAAATGTTTTATTTGAATGAATGCTAGCTTTGTTCCTATATAAACCTTTTAACTTGTCCAGAGTGTATAAAGTGGTAGATGCTATCTTAGCCACATGTGAACTTATTGAATTGATTATCTGGTGGGTATGGCCACACAGTTCATGCTGTGTCATGCAGGGTTATCAGCAGCACAAAAGGTCCTCCAAAGCATCTGAAAGGTCAGACATACATGCAAGATACAGGGCAGCTAATCAGCAATTACAAGTTTCTACAGGTCAATATCTTATTTGACTGTGTGTTCAGCCTATAGTGAGTGCACCAGGGAATGAATGAGTGAACTAAAAGTACCCACCATTTGCAGAGGCTAAGTGTTTACACAGTGTCAGTAAATTAGCTTCTGGCAAATTATCACCTTCATACCCCTACCTGGTCTCTTTTTTCTCGTTCTCTTCCTGATTTGTTTTTGTTGCTCCTACCATTCTTTATTCTCTTTCTTCTAGAGCTCTTATTTATTTATTTATTTATTTATTTATTTATTTATTAATTTGTGAGCTTTTTTCTTTTTTTCCAGTCCTCTATTAATTCTCAAAATTCTTTCAGGTGTTCTTCCTAATTTTCCATTCTCCCCAGTAGCTCCTCAGATAATCTGTTACCTAAATTATCACTCTGTATTTGATTTTTCTCTTGCTTAATCTGATTGTGAGTTCTTTAGGGTAGATATTGATTGTGTTGAATATTATTGAATTTATTAAAGAAAAAAAAAAACCTTGTTCAAGGTATTTAAGCATATGTTTGTCAAGTGCCATGCAAATGCATAAAAATAGCTGAGATTAATACTAATAATATTACTGTTGTCACGGTTAATAATAAGTGTGATCAATACCAATACAAATATAATTTGTCACTAGTGTAGTTGTTCAATGAAGATGGTTTTGGTAATAATAAACACTATCACCAAATATTCTTCTCGATTATAGAGGAGACATCCTAGTAATTTGCCTTGCTCATAATTTACCTGATGTAGGTAAAATATTAGATGGTTCAGTAATTATTAATGTACTTCAAGCTACTCCTTTATTGAGAGAAATAATTACTGCTTGCTTCCATTTGTCACTCAATTTGCACTGCAGCATGGACATGAACATATCAGAATGTACAAGAGGGGTCACTGAACCCCTGGGATTTTATTTTCTAACGTTTTAATGGCTTAGCTCTGTAAGGTATATATTTTTAAATGATATATTTTTTTCTTTAAGAAATATACAGTCACAAAAATGATGTCCCTGACTATGATCTATAAGGTGGCAAATGATTACATTAATTTTATTATGTCAAAAATAGTTGGAGTGGGGAAAGTATTAAAGAAAAACCTTATTCATCTTTTGTGTTACTTTTCTCAGAGTATCAGTTCATGGCCAGCATGGCAAGCAGGCTTCTGTGTTAGGTGGACTTTTGATCTGACCAGGCAGCAACTTGTATGAGCCTGGGGAGCGTGAGATCCCTTCGGGTAGACACCCCAGAAATCAGCCAACAGCTGTACCTGAGTGGGGCATAATGAGAGGGGTATGGAAAATACCCTAATTCAGAATAGCTCATGGGCTTATGTGTTGGGCTTTCCTTCTGGTGGAATGGAGCAATGGATATGAACATTGTCAAGGAGAAGGGGGTTAAGCCTCTACCTCCAACTGAGGTGTGTATTCTCTGCACTGTTGTAAAATGAGGTGGTGACCCACCATGTCCTCCGTTTGGTGCTGACTGCAAACCTGTGTAGGGCTTTTCTTATCTGCCTGACTAGGTTGAAGGAAAATGCAGTTTGTGAATCCTCCTAAAGTACAGGCCTCAAAGAGCTGTTCAGCAGCTCAGTTGTATCTAGACATTTATAATAAATAAGGCTTCGCACACCTGGGAAGCATTAATATTAACCAGCCAAGATCTTGCCAGGAATAGAACCCTGAATTCTACTTTTGTCTAATAAGTGTCTTTTGCACCACTTGTCTCAAGAGTTATGGCTCAGCCACTGATGTTATTAACTATAGTGAGTTAATTAATGAAATAAAAACAGCCTAGATGTCTTTTATAACATTTTAAACCAAAATTGCTTTCACATTCTCCCTTATAAAATGTTTGTTAATAATTAAAATAAAACCCAGCAATTTAAAGAAAACAAAGAAATTTTATATTTTTTAAAAATGGTTCTACCAAGATGTTTAAATTACTGTTTCATAATGTTTGGTTAGTTCTGAAGCCGTAGCTTCATATGTTGTGTATATTACAATGTAAAGTTGTTTTAATTAGAGTAAACAATTACATCACATTTTAAAAATACATAGATAAGCTAAAAATTTCTTTTGAAATTCTTAATGAAGGAACTAAATAATCCTGTGGGAGAGGAATTTAAAAATTTGAAAGTACAGCTCCACTCTAAAGACAAGTCTAAGCCAAATATCTGGGACGTCCCTGAATTGTGGATTAGCAGAACAAAGATTTTTCTTTTTCTCTGAGCTTGCCTTCCTTTGTGTTCTTGAAAAAAACAACCAAAAAAAACCCCCTACAAAAATCCCAAACCCTTTTGTAAGTCTTTGGAACTTTTATGTTTGGACAAGAAAAACAGGAGGCATATGCACCCAGAGACTTGTCAATGATGGACAGTAACTGGTACTTACAATTAAACATTAATTAGATAATCACTCTGCTTTATTTTGAGTGTTTGTGCCATCCCAGAAATCTCAATGTGCTATTATAATTAGATGGACTTTCTGCATAAATTAGGGTATGTTAAGACAGTTTATGTGGATAACAATTTCTTCCTAGATTAGATTCATGATCACTTCCATTTTAATTAATTTATTTTGATGTGAGTGATGAGGATGTCATTCAACTGCACCCCCACAGTGTGGACCTGGGAGACTTATGCTGAAGAGTTTTTCAATAACAGAGGTAAGTTAATGCTGGGAAGACTGAATTTACATAGTAAGTGGCATTTTTATTTACATGTGCAAAAAGAACTCATTTTTTTATTATAATATGACTCACAAACATTCCCAAAGGGAAGAAATCTGTTATTGCCTTGTATACTTGTTCTTATACATGGTAATCATTGCATGAACAAACATATGCAGCAAAAAAAAAATCCTGTCTTTTAGATTATAAGCAGTAATTATCTCTGCTTAATATATCTGTCATACTGTTGGCAACCATCTGATGGGGAATGCTTGTGTGCTACTTTGCATTCATTCAGGCTTTCAGTAATTTTTTGAATACTTGAGAAAATTCAGTAAAGCTCAGCTGTGTGTGAAATATTAGAGAGTGCTACAAATCTGCTTCATTATATCAATCAATACCACATCAGATATCTGCAATTTATGCACTGCAAATGGATAGTTCAAGTATGCTCCCAAACCGAAACAGGTCATGACTCCTATTCTGCTCTACCGGAAATTATTTGGCATTTACATGTTGTTTTCCCACTGTAATAAATATCATGCAATAAGAGTAATTATTTTTAATTCTAGGATGACTTGTCATGAACTTGATCTGCAAACTTGAAAGAGGCACAAGATAAAACTTCTCTCTAGTGGTTCACCAGGCTATTTAGGGACAAGTTCCACTGATATCCAGAGAATCTCCAAAAAGACGTGTCATGAAGCAGGCAGCAGTAGGTGTTAAAGGTAAGATTCGCAGAGGAATTTGTGTCTGAGAAGTTCTCAGGAATTAGATACAAAAGCATGGAAGCCTTACTTTTTACCAATGAGACACCTACAAATTAACCACAGGAAAGCAGAGAAGAAATATTGGTGGTAGAAATATTTTTTTGTTATTTCCAAGAAACTAAAAACCTTTTCTGAGACTGCCAGAGGTACCCATCTTCAACTGGGACCTCAATCTTTTTTAGTGTGGGGCTAAAGACTTGTACCAAGGTATGATCATAAAATTTCCCTGGGACAAATATCTCTCCTTTTTTTATGAGTTCTGTGGTTACAGTGCGCATCAGAGATGGGAAGAATTTGTTGAATATCTGTCACTATATGAGTAGTTCTCAGAGTGCTTCAAATGAAGACTTTGATCATCTGATGAACGGTAATGTCACAGCTTATTATCTGTGGACCTTGAAGATCTACTGACTCTTTGAGAATGCAAACTCCTCTGGGGACATGAGAAGGGGTTAGTGTGTCAGTGCCAGAACAGGAAAAGTATCAGGCACATTAGCCACAGAAAGACCTCTATAGATGGAAAGTGTAGACAGTTCACAAATCTGTGGGGTTTTTGGGTTGTTTGTTATTGTTCCTTTTAGCCCATCTATTTTTCTGACATGCTGAGCTCAGTAAGACTATAGAAGTGGTTAATAAGGGAGGAAAAAGTAATCTTGAAATAGTCCTTATGTTCAGAAAGCATTTGGGAGGAAAACATGAAAGAAGAACTCATAAAAATATTCTGCTCAGATTTACTCATTCCATATGTCTGAAAGTGTCTGGTTCACAATGTGCACACCCAGGAGCTGTGGTGAACTGAACATTATAGTGCAGTCTGACTACATCAGAAAAGAAATTTGAAGCCAGCTCCTCAGTTTCAATTACTGATTTTCACTGTCTTTAAAGAAATTAGAGATTCTCCATATTTAAGTGCAAAACTGACAATTTTTCTTACAAATCATTCAGTATTTTGCAAACTCTTGAAAAGGTTGAAACTGTGCTATGTATACGAAATAGTCATCTTGGCAAATAGAAGTTCATTGCATTTCACAGTGTGAAGAGTGCATGCTAAAGCTAAGTTCTCCTAGCCTCAGAACTTTTTTCCTTTATGTTACAAACTTCCATCAGTAGAAAGAGGGAAGGTTATCCCTCATGAAATAGAAGTAATATTCAGTCTAGGACCCAGTATCTGGCTCTATTCCATGGGAATTTTTTAGACCAAATCAGTTCAGTTGGTTCCTGTATTCTGAAAGTAATCACTAGTTCTTATTGTAATTAACTGTGTCAGTGAAAGAATGTTCCTATACACTTAAATTTCTACTGCTTATACTGTACCAGTTTCCAATATTCAAAAAGACTAGGGGCATTTGAAATAGTTTACTGAGGTCATCTTATTTTCAAATGCTTAGGAATTCAATATATGATGTGGGCAGTTCTGTATGAGTTTCTTGGATGTCAGAGAGCAGCCCTGGACATTTACTTCTGTAGGCAATAGCCTCAGTGGACAAAGTTGCTTAATATTCAGGGCTTAACAGAGAAATCTGGGAGAAGGCACACTGCACTGGATCTCTTTCCATCTGGCAAGCTCTTAGGGAGGCTCCTTGTTCAGTAAGGGATCCACTCGTTGTCATGTCAATTGATACTTTGTTCCTTTATGGCCTAATTATTCTTGCTATATTGTATGTTAAACAGTTGAATTAGAGAAAGAATTAGAGAAAATTCCCACGGTGAAGGGCTGAGTTGAAGTTGCAGGTTAACAAAAGCCTTTTCTTCTTACATTATCTTTCAATCTGTTGTATAAATGTCACAAGCAGGACCCCCTTTAATTAACAGGACGACAGGTGATGTGATACACTATTCTTCAGCTAGAAGCAGGAGTAGCAGATATTGATTGATTAGGTATGACTCTCATCATGGAGTCTCAGCATGAGAGCTCTAACAGGATGATGGGGGCAATGACATTGGGTCCCTTTGATGAGATGTGACAAAAATGCCAATACTGAAAGAAGCCAAAAATGGTATCTTTGCCTACTGCTGCGACTGGCTGGGCTCATGTAATATTTCAATTAACACAATAATTAATTATGAGTTTCAATGTTTTTGTTTTTGACAGAAGCAATAGCAAGTACTCTGAACATTTCTTGGCTTTATCCGGGGTGAAACTGACTGGCAGAGTCAGAAATTGCTTCTGCATGAGCATTGATTTTATTCTCAGAAGACTCATCAGCAACACATCAACACTGTATAAGCAGGCTAGTCTCTCTGTCTCAAATATCCTGCCTGTAGGTTCCACTGTAGCATCTTTTGCTTTCATGTTAATATAAATAGCAAATTTTACTGTCTTGCTGTATTTAAAACCAGATGGTTGGCCCACTTAACCCCAGGCAAACATTGCAATTCCTCCCTTTTCAGATTTTAGTATTTGGTTGCTGACTGAAGCACCAGGGTTTAGAATCATTGCTGTTACACAGCACCACATTTCCTATACAAGCCCTTGTACACTTATATCTTGTACACTTATATAGTATATCATAGAAACATATCCATTCCGCTGCTAACCAGAATTGTAATCTAAAATATATGCATGAAACATTAAAAATTAAAAAGCTCTGTGGCATAAAAATAATTCCCTGCTTGCAAGTGTAATTTGGTATTATGAAGAGAAGCAAAGACTGACAAAATAATGACATTACCTTTTGAATCAGAAATTACCTGTAAGCAGTTCTTTTGCATTTAGTAGTGGAACAATTCCAGACTGTTTGTTTACAAGATGTATAAGTATTTGCATCTCTTCTTTCATCCTCATTGACCTCTTATTTTTTCTGGCATTCAGTTACAGCATTCAGTATGACACAGAAATTATGTATGATGCTCACTTTGAGGCTAATGCTAGCTCACAATAAAATACCTGCTGGCCAGAACGTTTCATAGAGAGCTTTTCATATCCAAGTTCTCTTATGACATTCCCATCTTTCATTGCAGTGTTCTGATACCTTCTGTGCTGCAACATCCATCTGGTTTCTGTATAAATATCAAAAAACAATTGGGCAGGCTTCGACTTCTATTCTATAGGACATTATAGTTTTAATTAAAATTGTCTCTCATTCTGAGGCTTTGGAAATGTTTGTTTTATTTTTCCGGGCCAGTGAGTGCTCTGTTCTTTCTGTGGCACTTACAAGTTCTCATTTTCTTCTGTGTTTACTTTTTCGTTGTGGATGAGATCTTTCAGTGTCACCCACCCTTCTAGCCAAAGGCAACAATCAGCAACTCAGAGCTGCTTCATGGTAATCGACAGTTGTGTTTTCCCAACTAGGGAACTATTACAGCTAATAGAGAAAATCAGCAAAACCCAAACCCTGTAAAATATAAAATCGAAACCTGTTTCAAGTCTAGTAAAAAAAGCCAGGAAACCTCCCAAAAGACAAAACCCCTCAACCAAACAAAAAACCCCCAAAACACTTCCCACAAAAAATCCCAACTAGCTGTGGCTGCTGCACATGCAACATAAACCTAATAAAATATGCTCCAGTTATTGCCGTAACCTGAGAATTACCATGATTGTTCCTATTGTGAATAAGGGTAACAAACTTTATAAAAACTCTTTGTCAGCTAGTCACATTGTATTAGAGCTGGAACAGTCTATGTGACTGGACTGACCTTCAGCAAACTAAAACATAACCCTTTAAAAAGGAGATTTAATCACTCTACAGAAGTGAAGAAGTGACAACTACAGTCCCTAAAAAAATGCGCTCTCTGAGTGAATATATACCTCGTCACTGACTATATTCCATGTACACTGTATTTGCACTTTGGAAATGCTCAAAACCTTGTCACAGGAAAAGAGAAACACCTTATCTGTAAACTAATTTATCATTAACATCTAAATAGTTTCATCAGTGAATTATTATTGGTCCAGATGTAACTATGAAGAAATAAAAAAAGGATTTATAGGGAAAGGTGTTAAAAATTGTACACACACTTCCGCTTTTCATAGAATCATAGATTCACATATGATTGCAGAATCACAGAATGGCTGAGTTAGTAAAGCACCCCTGAAGAGCACCTAGTCCAGCTGACCTGCTCAAAGCAGACTGAGGCGGGTTGCTCAGGGCCATGTCCCACTGGGCTTTGGGTGTCTCCAAAGATGGAGACCACAACCTCCTTGTGCAGCCTCTGTCTTTCTTATGGTCAAAAATCTTTTCCTATGTTTAATTGCAATTTTCTGTATTTAAATTTGTGCCTGTTGTCTCTTGTCCTGTCCATGAGCACCACTGAGAAGGTTTTGTCTCTGTATTTCTTACTCCCCTTAAGTGGTATTTGGACACATGGATACTGCTGAGTCTTTGCTAGGCCGAGCATTCCTAGCTCTCTGCCTTTCCTGGCAGGACAGATGCTCCAGGAGCTCCATTGTTTTCATGCTCCCTTGACAAACTCGGTCCTGTCTCCTGGTCCACATGTCTCTTGTACTGAGGAGCCCAGAACTGGACCCAGCAGTTCAAATATGGTGTCAGTAGGTAGTTTTTTGTTGTTCTTTGATTATTTGATTTTATGCTGATGGTGTGGTTACTCTTCCAATATTCTTCTGGATTCCAAGCTGAATGATTTAATCCTGCATGTGTGTGGAGTGTACACTCTGCTGTCAAAATTCTGAACCCATTGTTGGAAGAAGTGTGATCATAATGATAATTTTTTCATCTGTATTCTAGGAGCCATTTGAGATCTTTTTTTAATTTACTTGCTAACAAGTGCTACACCTTGCTTTTTTGTCACTGATCAGCAAGGTCTCATTATATCTGAAATTAATTTAGGTGGTATTTTTATCTATGTTGTTTTTTTCTTATTTTTTGCACCTAAACCTGCTTTTACCAGGCTTTATGTCTGCAGGTTGATTTTAGCCTTCCAGTTTCTAGATTTCCAGTGCCTGCCTGTGTCCATTTTCTTGTCATCCTGGCCTCATAATCCCTTTACAGGGGTGTTTCTAGCTCATGGTCCTTGCTGCACACCAGGCCCATACTTTGCTGCACTCCATCATTATCTCAGTGACATGAACGTTTCACTTTGCAGGAACAACTACCTGTTAATTACTGTCTTTATAAAATTATTCTTAAAGCATACAGAGATTAGTAAAAAGAAAATGAATTAGCTTTATCCACTTGTTCACGATGGAAAAAATACGCTACATTTAAACAAACTAGAGCAAAGCAACAGACTGGTCAAAATTATTTCAAGCAAGGCAAGCCTGACAAACTTCAATCCTAAGGAGCAGCAAATCCACTTTAAAGCCTGTGTTTTTAGTACTACTAGCAGTACCAATATTATATGAATTCTACTTCAGAGGATCAAGAGGGTATTTCTGGATCTTGGGGAAAGTTATGAAGGGTGAAAAAAGAATCTGAAAAGTTGGGAAAGGAATATAAGTACATGATTTCTCTTTAGTCTCGAACGAAAGTTTCCAGCGTGTTCTTAAGTGCTGGCTTGCTGAGAGTGTGAAGAAGTTGTTGTGACATTTAGTGAGCAAGCATCCATAACTGAAAGCTCACTCTTGATTTCTTTCCTTTTAAGGCAGAACTTGGAGGATTGAAAAATCAACAAGTCTCTATTAATCAAGTTGGCAATGTCAACAGAAAAGACTTAGCTGCTTCAGGCTGTATTACTTTCAAAACAACAGCTTTTTTACATTTTCTGCACCTGTAAGTACATTTTGCTGCTAGTGATTCATACATATATCAAATACAATGCCTATCTCATCAGGGCCTTTGTCAAATAAAAGTTTTCTGCAGTGAATTAGTCACTCGGCTAAGTATGCCAACATACTTATAGGAGTGGTTCTTTGTGCATCTGTTCCAGCACACTCAGTGGAAAACTTCTTAGATACATCTCCAGAAGCAATTCAAGATCCATATACCTATAAGATTTATATGCTTCAACAGTGCTAGAGCAAAATAAAGGCATCTTGGTCTCACAGGTAAAGGAAATTAAACCTATCAACTCTTGGCTTCACTCTCTTGCAGTCCACAAAATTCTTGCCTCTAAGTTCATACTTGGAAACCAGTATTAAGGATGGATGAAAGGTGTAGGCTTCCACAGCGCCATCAGAGAATTTCTGACTTACTGGAATTTCTTCATGGTTAGGCTATTTCTTCTTTTGTGAGCAACTTTTCTTTGCAATCAGCTGATGAGTCTGTCAGCAGATGAGGCCTAACGAGATTCTTTGAACTAGGCTGTAGGCTTCTTTAATGACTACCATTTGTCCTTAGCTAGTGATCCTTTCAAAAATTCATTTTGTGTGCTGCACCTAATCTACCTTCTTGACAGCTCCAAGCACCTAAATGAGCAGAACTTTTCTCTCCTGAGACTGAAACAGAACCTTTGTTTACGCGTAACCTTATAAAAGCATTCATCAGAAAACTTCAAGGGGGTTATTTCCTAGGCATATAGAAAAAATAATTATCTTGTATGAGATCTTATTGGCAAAGCCAAAAAACAAGGTTGGAGAATGTTATGGATCTGATATTCAGTAGCAGAATTTTTTTTCCTGATGGAATGGGAAAGAATTTATTATCTGTTGGTTTACCTGAGCTGCTGTCGGCTACAATACTTTCATGGGTCATTTCAAAGTGGATAGTAACTTTCTCCTAAGACTGTGGTTTCTGGGTGACTTTTTATTTCCCAGAAGCTCAGAAATCTTCCCTCTCTCTGAATAAGCACTCAAGTTTATTTATAAAATGGCAATTCTTATATTTCCTTTTTCTGAATCAGGCCTCTTTTACATCACTGAGCCAAAGAAACCAACTTGTTAATATTTTTGGTTGAAAGTGAGTATAGATTAAATAATCCAGCAGATTTATCTCTGTGTAGAATATATTTTACTGCCTGGAAAGATTTACCCATCACCATATTCTTACCATATTTTGAACTGTTTTTCCATTAAAAATTTTTCCTACTCCCAAAAGCCTGTATTATATTTTATTGTTATTTCCAGAATGGTAAGAATACCAAGAGAATGCCAATAAAATATTCTCTCCTCTGCCAATAGAAAATTCCATTAAAAAAAACTTGAGAACTCTTGTTCTGCTGTGGTTACAGTCAGCTTTGTTTTCTACTAGAGTTAATTTAGCATTTAGAGGGCAACCTCTCAGTCTGTACAAGTACACAGAAATAAAATCTGACAAGGGAAGAAACTCCAGACTCTGGCACAGCTGTACTGAATGCCTCTTCTGTTCTGCCGGACCAGTTTAGCTATCTTGCTTTTTCTTCTGTGCACTCTGAGAAGCCTAAATCTAATTAAACAACAGACAAAAACTAGACATGCAATTGATCTGTGAGAGGAGAAAGGGGAATAAATTAGCATTGAAAAGTTTAAACGAAAAGAAATTTCAGTGTATTTATCAGATAGGCATTTGAGGAAATCAGTTTGTTTTGGAAGCCATTTTTACATATAGCCAAGAGAAAATCTACCCTTTTCCCCCTACCATGCTTTTTCCTTTCAAAAGCAGAAATCAGATGCTCTTGAAACATCTTCAGCACTTATCCTATAGAACAAACAAAAATACAAGCCTTCCTAACATCCAATTTTCTCATCCTAGTTTTGTACCTAATATTCTTCCACAAGAAACATATCCTTGTCAAGACCTTTTTTATTCAGATACATTTTATGCAATTTCTCTTCATGACATACCACCTGACCTCTTAAATTTGGCTTTGGCAGAGCACTTTAAATATTGTGATAAGGTATATCTAATCCATTGAAAGGCCAAGTCTGAGTTTCATGATGCTCACTGAGAAAGGGAGAACGAGATTAAAAGGAGCTTGAATTGCCGTTCATGTTTTCACATTGTCATATTCAAAATATATTTATTATCAATCTTATTATGAGTGTAGTCTGCAGCATTATCTTTACAGATTGCATGAACAGGCACAGAATGCATTTCATGGTCTATTTTTAAAGGGGCTTTTAGTCCATATCTGCTTACTGAGTATCTGCTCTGACTCAAAGCGCATTAACATGCAAATAAGGACATAAATCTTGAAGAGAAGGAAACGCAACAGAAACTTGGCTGTAAATGAACAAAGTTCAACAGTCAGTCAAATACGTGATATTATTCAATATTTGGTGCATCACATCTACTTCTAATCTCTCTAATCTCAGCATGTTCGATGTCTCCAGAGCTTTTATTTGACTCGGTGACGACATGATCAGAGATGTCAAGGGATGCAGCTACACAGTACAAATGAGCACTGGGTAGGATGCTGCTAGGGTTATGGTAAATCACACTTTTCAAAATGTTTGATAATATGCCTTTGTAGTGTCATAATCTCAGTGTCAAATATTATCAATTTTTTAAAACTATGGGGCATGATAGATTGCCTCTGCCTTTCCCTGTATCTTTTAGAATAGGATGTCTTGTAGGCCTTGCAGGCTTTCTTTAGATGCTTACGCACAGCAGGATCTTTTAGTAAGTTACATGGTCACTGGTATTACATAATTTTTAAAGATGCACACTGAGTCATTTTTCCAGGGATTCATAATTCATTTAGAGGTGGATGCAGAGCACAAATTATCATTCATATGGAGGAAACATAAAAGAATGTATTATTCTTCTGCCCTTGAAAGGAAAAAAGATTCTGGTTTTAGTGATATTCTGAGGTAGGTTATGCAAAAATTGGCTGGAAAATGAGGTAGAAGGACTTTATTCTTTCCCTCTAAGGAAAGGAAGACACAAGGCATGTGCTGTAACTGTAAGAACGAGGTATTAACAAGGCTGAATGACATATACAATCGGTGAATCCTGTTGGAAAGTGGTGCAGTCTGCTACTGAGTACCATGGGGCCACTGCCCTTTGGAACCAAAGGGTAAAAAAGATCTGAGGATACTGAGCTACAGTACACAGGCAACTTTGATTTCGAGAATTTTCCTTAACACCGTTATTCATTTCATCTCCTGAAGAATGAGAGAAATTTTTCCTGAAAAATTTTATAATGTCTCACTACAGGCCATATCTTAGTGTGCATGATTTTACTTTGAAGTATCTCTCTCAATTTTTTTTTCTTTTGATGAAGTTGCAAAATCAGAAACTAGAGTGGATACAGTGACAACATGATAGCTATTAGCAGATTGAGACAATAAATATCTCCATTTAGAAAAAGGAAAATGTTATTTTTTCTGGTGGTAATCCATACTTTAACATACTACATGAAGATGAAAAGACTCTAATTAGATACCCTTGTGAGTGCAGGAGGGTGAGTTTTTACTAAGGAGGCTGTGAAGATGTAGAATACTTGCAGTGATGTCCATGGTAGGATGAAATGTCAAAATATATAGATGCATAGAGAAGAGTAGGGCACCCTTGTGGTCCCATAGTTAAGCTTTCCACTGTAAGCGATAAATTACTTCTGCAAATTTTCTCTACTGGTAATCAGAGACTAAAAGTATATACCCTAAAATAATCCAACATGATCTATAAATTTTGATTAGACTCATGAAAATATAACAAATTTTGAAGAGAATGGGATAGCACTCTTCAGACTGTATGTCATACTGCAAAACCAGTTTTGATGGCTGAACATTTGCTATTCATTTTTGGTATGGATAAGCTCTTGACCTACTCACAAGGCTGTTGAATTCTCTGTATGTGTGTCCCTCTATGTTTTGCATAGTTTCCAGCCTAAATGGCTTTTGTCTTCTGCAGGGAATTTCTGTGATGTAGTCCCTCTCTGTCTGCAATTCCTTCATAGAAATGGGAACTCAAGATCTACCTGTCTTAGACCTACAGATCAATCACTCTACAGATTTTCTAAGAACAGACTTGCCTTATGGGTTTAAAGGCACTAACACTATTGGGGCTATATGGGTTTGTGTAAGAGTAGAGATTTGCCTTAGTAGCTTAGAGAATAAAATAATGGCATGAAACTGTCAGGGGAGGTTTAGTTAGATATAGTAGTATATAGTCAGGAAAAAATTCTTCACCAAGAGGGTGGTTGGGCACTGGAACAGGTTCCCCAATGAAGTGGTCACAGCACCAAGCCTTGACAGAGTTCAAGAAGCGTTTGGAAAATGATCTCAGGCATGTGGTATGACTCTTGGGGCTGTCCTGTAAAGGGTCTGGAGTTGGACTTCAATGGATCTACTAGGTCCCTTCCAACTCAGAACAATAACTCCTCCACAGAAAATTTAAAAACAGCAAAATATCTCTAATCTCTAAAATAAAATGGATGATTTATCTTGAAAGTAATAGTTTTATTTATATCTTCACAGAATCATGGGATCACACACTTTTTAAGTTTGGAAGTGACCTCTGGAAGATCATTGAGTCCAACCCTCCTGCCCAGGTAGGGTCACACAGAGAAGATTACACAGGAGCACATACAGATGGATTTTGAATATCTCCAGAGAGGAAGACTCCATGACCTCCTTCAGCAGCCTGTTCCAGTGCTCCTCAACCCTCAGCATAAAGGAGTTCTTCCTCATGTTGAGGTGGAATTTCTTGTGGTTTAGTTTATGGCCTTTGGTCCTCATTATGTTGCTGGCCACCATTGGAAAGAGTCTGGTGCCCTCCTTTCGGCAACAGCCTTTGAGATATTAATGTATTGATGAGCTCTTTTCTCAGTCTTCTCCACATTAAACAGTCCCAACTCTCACAGTCTCCTCTCATAAAAGATCCTCCAGGCTCCTTATCATCTTTTTGGTCTCTGCTGGATCCTCTGTAGTAGCTCCTTGTCTTTCATGTACTGAGTAGCCCAGAACTGGACACAGCACTCCAGGCGTGGCCTCATCAGGGCCAAGCAGAAGGGTGCTATCAGCTCTCTCGACCTGCTGGCCACAGTTCCCTTGATGCACCTCAGGATACCACAGGCCCTCCTGGCCACAGCGGCACTGCCAGCTCATGGCCAACTTGCCATCCACCAATACTCCCAGGTCCTTCCCAGCTGAGCTGCTCTCCAGCAGGCCAGCCCCCAGCCTGTGCTGGCTATTCCTCCCCAGGTGCAGGACCCAACATTTGCCCTTGCTGAACCTCAATAGGTTTCTCTCTGCCCAACTCTCCAACCTATCAAGGTCCTGCTGAATGGTGGCACAGCCTTCAGGTGTGTCCGCCACTCCCCCCAGTTTCATACCTTCAGCAAACTTAGGGTACATTCCATCCCTTCATCTAGGTCACTGATAAACAAGTTGAATAAGGCTGGACCCAGTGTTTATCTCTGGGGGATGCCGCTGACTACAGGCTNATTTCTTGTGGTTTAGTTTATGGCCTTTGGTCCTCATTATGTTGCTGGCCACCATTGGAAAGAGTCTGGTGCCCTCCTTTCGGCAACAGCCTTTGAGATATTAATGTATTGATGAGCTCTTTTCTCAGTCTTCTCCACATTAAACAGTCCCAACTCTCACAGTCTCCTCTCATAAAAGATCCTCCAGGCTCCTTATCATCTTTTTGGTCTCTGCTGGATCCTCTGTAGTAGCTCCTTGTCTTTCATGTACTGAGTAGCCCAGAACTGGACACAGCACTCCAGGCGTGGCCTCATCAGGGCCAAGCAGAAGGGTGCTATCAGCTCTCTCGACCTGCTGGCCACAGTTCCCTTGATGCACCTCAGGATACCACAGGCCCTCCTGGCCACAGCGGCACTGCCAGCTCATGGCCAACTTGCCATCCACCAATACTCCCAGGTCCTTCCCAGCTGAGCTGCTCTCCAGCAGGCCAGCCCCCAGCCTGTGCTGGCTATTCCTCCCCAGGTGCAGGACCCAACATTTGCCCTTGCTGAACCTCAATAGGTTTCTCTCTGCCCAACTCTCCAACCTATCAAGGTCCTGCTGAATGGTGGCACAGCCTTCAGGTGTGTCCGCCACTCCCCCCAGTTTCATACCTTCAGCAAACTTAGGGTACATTCCATCCCTTCATCTAGGTCACTGATAAACAAGTTGAATAAGGCTGGACCCAGTGTTTATCTCTGGGGGATGCCGCTGACTACAGGCTTCCAACTGGATTCTACTCTGCTGATCACGACTGTCTGAGCCAGTTCTGGATCTAACTCTGTGTCCATTCACTTAATGCACATTTCCTGAGCTTACCTAAGAGGATATTATGGAAAACACTGTCAAAAGCATTGCTGAAGTTGAAGTAGACAAGGTCCACTGCTCTCCTCTCATTGTCCTGTCCTACCATGTCATCATAGAAGGTTTTCAGATGGGTCAAGCAGTATTTTCCCTTGGCGAATCCATGCTGATTACTTCTCATGACCTTTTCTTCTATCAGCTAGTGTCAGTGTGGGAATTCAAGATGAGCCTCTACAGTTAAACACCAGAGACTCAGACAGAAATGACTACAAAGACATAATTTTTAAGAGTGCTGGAGTTTAGCTGCAAGTGGAGATTATGATGATGGAAAGGTAAATTTGCAGTACAGCTAAATCCACAATGAAAATTAAGAAAGTAATATGAAAACCATCACAAAAATATGAATAATTTTGGTATTGGTTTCCCTCCTTCTATGCAATATTTAATCTTTTGGTTTCTTAGATTTCCAGGTGTCCTTTCTTGCTTTCCAATGTACTGAATAAATAGTGATGACTTGTATTATCTGGCTCATCACGCAGAATGAAAAAAAAACCCAACAAAAAAAGACATCACTGAAGTACTATTTTTGGCTCTATGGCTTGTCACATAATGAGTAACTTGGTTGAAATGAAATGCTTTCATTATGAATGCTTTACAGTCCTAGGATCTCCCTGCTTCATTATCTTATGTAAGACACACTGAGATCAAATAAATTTGGCAAGACCAAATAAATGTGATGCGATGTGTGTGCCACTTTATTCTGAAGTAGATACTTCATTTCATATTTTAAAAAATCCTCTTGTTACTGTTGCTAGCACTATTTATTGGGGGAATTTCATCAGGAAAAACAATTTTTAAAAGAAAGGAACTTAGCTGCTTTTGTATCCTGTTTGCCTGTAAGAGAGCCTCACCTTTCCTTAGGACAGTATGCTAAAATGGATCAGGATTATTGTGAACAGCTAATAGACCAAATAGTTCTGGAAAGCAAGAAGTCAAATGGGAAACTCAGTCTAACAGATCAGGTTCTGAACAGTTGTTATTTTAAGAGTGTGGATCTAATGAGGAGTAAAACAATAACATTCCTTAATTAAATGGACTGTTTCTGAAAATTAGAGGTCAGACATTAAAAGTAAATGGCATCCAGTTATGCATGTGTAATTTGCATACCTATTTCTTTCACCCTGTACAATTTTATGTCCTCCCTAGTGGTGGAACATTAAAGACTTTTTTTGGGTTTTTTTTATTTCGATTTGAAAATATTTTCTCTCTGTGTATATTGATATATTTAGGGTTTATTTTTCATTAATTTTTGAGAATCTGAAGTAAATCAGGGTGCACTTTTCAAATGCATTAGAAAATAATAATGTAGTCATAGAACTGTATTTTCTCTTCACAGAGATATTAGAGGAAAACAATTAGATAGAAGATTCCTTCTAAGGCAATTGTAGCATTTCTAATGCAAACCCACTTATTTTCCCTGCCCTTGTAATTGTTGACATTACCTCTGTGTTGAATAAGTGGTTACAGGAGTATGATGCAGTTCAGGAAGCTAGTTGAAAAATGAGTATAAACAGAGAAAATCAATAAATGCAGGCAACTTTTCCATGAGTATATAATACCATCTTTTGAGATGTTAGCAGCCTTTGACCTATGCTTAATTTTGTCTTGGCGAAGGTAATAAGCTTTAATAAACTAGCTGATGTAGCTTGACTGGCTGACAGACTTTCAAGCATGTAAATTTTCAGGATTTGAAGAAGAGCTTACGCATCTGTTTTCTCTAACTGCGTCAACTGATCTAATTAAAGAGGTTCTTCCTTCCTATAAATCTGTCTGTACCTTTATCCTAAAAGACAGTTACCTTAAGATTACTAGATTGTTTCTCTAGCATGATAACAAATTCCTTCAAATATTCCAGGTTTTGCTAGGTATTGTGCTGATCTTCCGAGTTAGAGAGACATTGTGTCCTCAAACTGTAGATTCAGTTTAGTAAGCCTGAAGTGTCCCACTATTGCCTACAACTATTGCATTAGAATACAGATTATAATCCATTTTTAATTTCTCTTCTATAAAGATCAAATGTCTTGTACTTAAGTGGTTGAACATCCAAATTTTTTGGGCAGTAATATTTCAGAATGACATTGTGAAATTGTTTTTCTGACTGTTACCAAATTTTTATACACATGTAAATATATTTATTGTAAGAAGTAATTTAAAGAAATCTTATAATTTCATTCAGTTTTTGGAAGGAGACATATTGTACAAAGAGAAAGTGTATGTCCTTGGCAAATAATACCAACCTGAAGAAATAAAACAGAAAGAGGGATCATTAGGAAACCAGCAAGCTGTTAAAAGAACAGTCAGCCAGACACTGTCCTAAAGATTTGAAATGCTTCAGCATCTTCTTTTATGGCAGTTCTCATTCAGAAATGTCATGATGGTATGGAGAATGAAGGGTTATCTTTTATGATCTCTAGCTATTTAAAATAGTGTAAACAAATAAATCCAAGGACTTAGAAAATATTTATTAGCCTTCAGAGACATTGCAAGACTTTAGTTGAGATATGGAAGTGCTATGTGTATCATAGGAGGTGATGAGAAGATCAGTAGCTATTAACCATATCCTGTAGATTTTAATACCTCAGAGAAATGTTAGCACAAGTTCCACATATTAACTTCTCAAGCAAAATCATAAGGTCCTGAATTCTCTAAATGTAGCAATGATTGATCATGAAATTAACATTACTGATTTGTTTAAGCATCTCATCTGTTGAACATTCTGCCATCTGCCTGTAAAGACTGGTGACCAAAACTTTTGCAAAACTACCTGTGGAGAAAGGGAGGAAAACTTTAAGGCTCTCTTCCTTCTCCCTCATTTACCTCTGCTGCCAACCATCCTTTATCTGAGCAAATTTTCAAATGCTTCAGAGTATGGAATTACTATACTCTTTTTAATGTGTAAGGATGATGCTATCCTCCACAATTTTGTGCTTGAAACATTTTGAACTAGGGAATATCTAAACTTCTATGAAACTCAAGCTACCATGTTAAGCTTAACAAGTATATTTTGCTACAGTGATTATAACAAGCAAGAAAATAGTCCTAGCTACATATTTCATAACTAGGTTCAAGGATTGATTATAAATCAGGTTTGAAAAGATGGCAAAATGTGGAGGTGTTTGTCTGCATTTTTGTGGTAGGACATGGTTATTATCAACAAGGTATATACGATGAAAAATATTAGCTAAAAATATTATCTTGAAGAAGTAGAAAATATAGCCTATAACTCTGTATCCAAAATACACACTACATTGTTCAGATTGAATGTATTTTTTTAAAGAAGAAAAATACCTAACGGATTTTAATAGTAAGGTTTGTAATTTTTTGAGTTTACAATTTCTATTGATACCAAAATAGTGGTGGTGAGCTGACCATGGCTGGCCACCAGCTGCCCACCAAGCCACTCTACCATGCCCCCTGTATCAACAAAATGGATAAGAAAATACAACAGTAGATTGTGGATTGAAATAAGGGAGTTCATTCAGTAATTAATCTCACAAGTAAGACTAACTAATCTATGGGAAATTCTACTTCTCCACTATGGATCCTTCCCATGGGCTACAGTTCTACGCAAACTGGCCCAGTGTAGATCCCTTCCATGGGTTGCACTCCTTCAGGAACAGGCTGCTCTCCAGTGTGGGCTCTCCACATTGTGCACCATCTCTGGTGGGGGCTGCAGGAGGATCTCTGCTCCTCTCTTGACCTCCATGGGCTGCTGTTGACCCCCATGAGGCACAGCTGCCTCACCATGGTCTGCGCCATGGACTGCCAGGGAATCTCTAGTCTGGTGCCAGGAGCACCTCCTCCCCCTCCTTCTCCAGTGAACTGGGTGTCTGCTGGGCTGTTTCCATCACATATTCTTATCCATTCTCTGGCTGGTATTTGCTCCTGCTTAGGATTCCCCCTCTTTATAAACCCTGTTATCCCAGTGGTGCTACTACTGTGGCTGATGGGCTTGGTCTATCTTGGACTGGGTTGGCATTGACTCTGTTGGACATCTGGAATTCTTCTGACAGCTTCTCAGAGAAGCCACACCTGCAGCACCTCCCTCCCTGCCTTGTCTGCCACTTTTCAAGGTTTATCTATGCTTAAAGTTTATTCTTTCATAAAACTGAGCAACCTAACATTTATGATATAACTCCTCAGAAGACAGGATTATGATGTTATATATAGAAGACAATGGTTTAAAATGAGAAACAAACACATGACCTCACAGAAACAAAGCTCCTTTTTTTTTCTTTCTTTTTCTTCATGCTAATGCCTCTAATAACAAGAGAAGTCAGAAAAAGAAAATTACAGAGAGCCTGTAACATATAGGTTAGTTTTTTCAGAAGAAAATATTTTTTGAATTATCATCTGGCCTCTAGGAAAAACTAGTTCAAGCTTTCAAAAAGCATTTTATATCAGCAAAATTTTAATATCATGTAAGCATGATTTTATTTAGTGAATTTTGAAATGTGCAAAGAAGAAGAACCCAGTTAAATATAGATTTTGGTGTTTTCATTACCTGGGAATTTGAGAGGGCTTATTAACAAAATAAAACAGTGAAAGGGAAGCATAAGAAAGAGCTTGTTACTGGATAGGATCAGGAGAGAGTGCTGTGTTGTAAGGAACCTGGTCCATATTTAGTTCAGCCTTGACAACGTCTCTTTGAGATGCCCTCACATCACTTCCACCGAATGTCTTAGCAATCTTTTCAGTTATACTCATCCGTATCATCTCTAATATAAAAACACTGTAATTTTTTTTCAAGGAGTATTGCTTGTATTTTCAGCTTAGTGTCATCATACAATCATGATGACAGTGGAACCACATTCTAAGAATTTAGAAATTTAGTGTTTGAATTTATATTGAATTTTATCAAGCAGAGGGGTATTTTATATAGCCAAGGTATGTGTGATAATAATCTGTTCTGACTAGTGTTTCATACTCCCTCGAAGGAGACTGTTATTTAGCCCCCATTTACCTCCTGTTTCTTTTCCTGTAGAGTATAATGTTTTTGAATGGAAGATTTTTCTAGTTTAATGGAAACTGGTTTAGACATGGGCCAGTATTTTTCTTTCTCATGTGCTCTTGGAGACAACTGATCAGAAATCCACTAAGAATCACTGCCTATACTCTTGCTTGATTTTAACTCCGTCAGAATTTGGCACAATGCTTTTGCTTATTCCACACAACTTCCTTCTTGTTTTCTTACAATATGTTGCTAAAATGTAGTTCTGTGACTTGCATTCATGTATCAGAAATCAACTCTATTTCATTGAAATCAATAGCAACTCTCCTAAAAATGTAAAACTGAAATGGCAATGAGTCTACTAAAAAAGAAAAAGGTAATTTCTCATGGCTGTGTAGCTGTGTTCAGCCTCTCTTGTAGGCCAGCCCAGTGAGGGTGAGTACACTCACCTGCTTCCTTCATGCCTACCCTGCTGTACTGGGCTTGTGTGGACAGGTTTTGGTAGCGAGGGCCAGGGTACTACAGAGGCAGATTCTGTCAGAAGCTGCCAGAAGCTTCTCCTATGTCAGGCAGAGCCAATGCCAGTCAGGTCCAAGATGAACCCACCACTTTTCAAGGCCAAGACAATCAGAGATGATAGTGATGCCTCTGTGATAACATATTTAAAAAGGAAAAAAAATTATTGCACAGAGGTAATATAAAAAAAAAAAATTATTGCACTCAGAGAAGAGTCAAGTGAGAAAATGTGAAAGGAACAACTCTGCAGACACCCAGGTCAGTGGAGAAGCAGGGGAGGAGGTGCTCCAGGCACTGGAGATGAGATTCCCCTGTAGCCTGTAGTGGAGGCCCTGCCCCTGGAGCTCATGGAGGTCAATGAGGGTGCAGGGACCTGCAGATCCATGGAGAGGGGTCCATGCTAGGCCAGGTTTCCTGGTAGGACTTGTGAACTCATGGAGGACCCATGCTGGAGCCTGTTCTTGATGGACTGCACCCCATGGAAAGGCACCCATGCTAGAGCAATTTGGAAAGGACTGTAGCCCGTGGGAAGGACTCAAACTGGAGAAGTTCATGGAGAATTGTCTCCCATTGGAGTGACTCCATGTTGAATCAGACTCTTCTGTCCTTGAGTAGTGGCAAACCCAAGGTGTAGTTAACTGACCATGAATCTCATTGCCCTAGAAGAGGGAGGAGGTAGAGACCAGGAATGAGCGAGGGGTGGGGGGGAAGGTGTTTTTAATATTTGTTTTACTTCTCATTATCCTGCTGTGATTTTGATTGGTACTAAGTTCCGTTAATATCTCCAAGCTGAATCTGATTTGATGGTAACTGGTTTGTGATCTCTCCCTGTCCTTGACTCGTGACCCTTAATTCCTGTTCCACTGTTGCCCACAGACATGGAGCAATCTTGGACATAAGACATGGACCGTGAAACCTGTAACATCTTGTAGCAAAAAGCCTTTTTGGAGCAGTCCCACTATATTTTCCTTAGGGCTGTTGCAGGACTTATATTCTTAACCATCCTCATTAAAAGAGGTCCATGATTTACTCTGATTTATTGTATCGTGTTTCAAAACCTCACTGATGAATATGGCCGATTTATGCAGTAATTGTGAACACCAGTGATACATGATGGCTAATTGTTTTGGAGCTTCAGCCTCCGTCTCCAGGGCAAAATGATACTGTGTTCACGGTGAAAAATGCTAACATTCATTGAGTAGGATACCTGTACCATCCTATCAGCTCACTATCCCCGTTGTCTGGATGATCAGAATATTGATATGAAGCTCAACTATTTTTTCTTTCAAATTTTAAATGTATTTTCTGGTAATTCAAGAGCTGTTAGTGCTGCCTATAAGAGCAAGCTGACCATAAAGTCTCCATAACATGGAGCACACTTAAAATCTGTTCAGAGATACACTGCTGTTTCCAGCCCTGTGATGGCTGGATTAAGTTCAAATATAAGGAAAGCCATCAGCACATACATCTACCGGGTCATCCAGTGCTGTCTGCTAGAGTTTCTCTTAAGATTTGCACCTCTTCCTGAATTTGTGAGAACGGTCCAGGGATTTTTCTTCTGCATACATGTACAAAGCTGCCGCAACAGAGTGAGAATGCAGCCCTTGTGGGTATGAAATTAGTGCCTGTTATAGAAATGAAAACACAGTAAGATTCTCACTGTATTTGTTATGAAGTTTGGAGAGGAAAAAATTCTGAATACTAAGATTTATTTGTTTGTATATAAGAAATCTGGTTGGTTTTTTTTTTCCACAGTGCCTTGTATACAAAAATAAGACAGATGGCTAAGATTAACACTTGTAAGTAATGAAATCTGAAGAATTCTGAACATGATTCATCAAGAATTATATTTATGGTTTATAGGCACTTTTAAATAATTCATTCTCTGCACCTCATAAATTTGTTCTACAGCTGTTAAAAAGACTTAATGCTGACTTCTGCTTTGTATTTCTCCTTGTAGATGCAAACTAGTCTAAGTTTTGTAAATAATTAATCCAATAAGCTTTGGGGAGCTTCCAAGTGCTAACACCGGTTGAGATTTTTTTTTTTTTAAATAAGAGTTCATAATAATATTAAATTGTGTCTTTTTAAAGTTAATTTTGGGATGAAGAAAGTGATATGAAAAAAAATGAAAACTTTTCTGTTCCCTATTGAGGCCTTCTGCAAGGCTCAAAACACATGTTTGGAAATTTTGAAATGTCCAGCTGTGTTCCTTCAGCCTCTATTCTTCCTGGGGCAGAGATGAGAGAAATCTAACTCTTCAATTTCTTCCGGTGAGAGTTTGCCTGAAACAACTCTGAAGTGAAACAACTTCAGGATCAGATGCTGGGATGGGAAACAGAGATGAGAAAGAGGGAGAATTTGGATTAGTGCTAGGAGTAAATAGGCAGGCAGAGGGGAGAATGGAAACAATCAAGCTGTATCAACTAAATCTCCCTGAAGGCAGACAACCCCTGATGGGCCCATTACTTCATCTCAGCAGCAGGAGACAGACATTTTCTGTGGATCCTAGGCTAGCAATACTTTAATGTTGCTGAAACTTGTTGTCAGGTGGCTGGGCATAGCACAGCTGTGTTCAGAGATACAATTTCTGCCTAACAGTGATTGAAAACCACTCATCCATGGAAGATGTGGTACAGAAACAGACCAGGCAAGACTTCTTTGACAAGCAATATAGTCTGCAACAGATGAGCAGATTCTGATTCCTGTACTTGCTGGGAGGCTGAGGGGAGAGAGGAATGCTATGCCTGTACTAGTAAATAAATAGGTTCGGGGCCTCTGCCTCTAGTTCTAGAGGCCAAATGCATCTAAATGGCCTGGCATATCATAACCAGCAAAGGCACACCAAAGTGAGGTGCCTACACCTAAACTCAAGTCAAATGGAGTAGTCTTTGTCTTCGGCTGTCCTTGAGCTGTGCCTAACATTGTCTGGGGAAGAGGTAGGCACTGTGGCCCAGGAGCCAGCCCCTTGAGAGCAGAAGAGCAAGAAGCTAAGCAATACGCTCAGCTTCAGTATATGCTCAGCCTCTCTGCGCCCTAGCCATTTCTCGATGCACTCACACAGAGACTACCAGCAAGTTTCATGACTGTTGGGATCGCTCCTTCTCAGTGATGGTATCAGATCTGTCTTGTCAGTGCCTTGATACATGTCCTAAAATATAGAATTGTCATCAAAAGTGCATTTAAATGAAATGCAGGGAGTATTCTCTCCTGCTTGGACAGACCTGCACAGCAGAAAACTTATCATGCTACACAACCTGTTATACCTAAGTTACTTGCAACCTTTGTTAAAAGTGAAAAAAATGCCTATATGCAGGATGCATGTGAATAGCAGCATATTTATTTATAGTTTTTTTTGTTTCAGTGAAGGGAGCATTTTGCCTAACTGAAATGAAACTCCCATGCAATCTTAGATAAAGGCATATGGAGCTTTAAGAAGAATATATCCTCCTGGCCCATAAACCAACACTATTGAATATATCTTCACAGGCCCAATAGCAGTGTCTAGAATGCAGTTTGGAAACCTCTGGTTAGTTGAAGAAGTTGTGTGATTTATTTTACAAAATAGTAGAATGGAATATTTGAAAATATTTGGTATGCAATACTTGATGAGAACTTTTCAGTGTGAGTTATGGTAAAGAATTTGTTAAATGCTACCTTTCAAACTATTTAGTTAGAAAGCAAATTTTCATGAGCAATGGAGGCTCAATGGCCAGGCAATGACATTATTTCAACAGGATTTCAGAAATAAGTAACATATATCACAGAGTTTTCTAAAATACAGAACACTATGAAGAGAGACTTCCTTCTTGTCTTTTTTTGCGTGCTCTTCTTTGTTCACAAAGAAGGCTTCTCTCTTGATCTGATGTGGAAAGTTCCAGGAACATTCTTTTGAAAAAGTAGTTTTTTACAAATCATTTAGAGTGGTTTTGGAGAATCCACTGAAATAAGTTTTTCTGGAAAATAGTTTGTTTAAAATATTTTAGTTGTTTCATAAATATTTAGTAATAGAAGAGCTTCTAGGGTATGTTTATTTGCAATATTTGTAGTTTAACAGGCCACTTCTGTACGGTGGTTGATTTATAAAGTCATCTGATAGTATTTTTGGTTTCTAAAACAGGAAATCTTGGTTGAGACTGTTTAGTTAAATTGTGGTATAACTAATAGTACAGCAACATGAAACAGTTTAGCTGAAAAAAAGAAACACTACTTCTCCAAAAACGGTTAAGAAGAGGAATTTGTCCATTGTATGTTAAATGTAAACTTTTTCAACAGTCTAACAGTAAAAAGGGAGCTTTTTAGCAACTATGAAACTGAACTATAATTACATACCCAAGGCTTTTCTCAGGAATGAACAGAACATAACAAATTGCAGTTCTGAACTGTAAATACCATGTGACAAGTCACAGCTTGTGTATAAATTGTATATTAAGAACCAGAAGGTGGTATTAGCTCTAATCCATCAAGGTCGGAGCCACCTGCGTCTCGCTCTTGACTCCTTCCTTGCTCCATTAGCTACACAGCAGCCCAGTTTAGAAGGCACAGTGCCATCTCTCCCCTTGGGTGGTTATGGCTATCCTCTGCCACAAGGAAGTTGGTCTTACAGTACTTGTGCCAGTAACTAAGCTAATGTAAAATGTAGAGGATGTGATTTTACCATCTTTTCAAACAATGTCTATACTCAGAATAACATATTCATGTGACTGCACAGACAGATGTGCCCATCTTTTTTGTTCCTTACATATTATATTTTGTTCCTATTCATACCCAACGTGTTTTTCTCACAGAAGAACAGAGGTAGTCACCTAGAGAGATCTTGTTTACATGTAGAAGGACTCAGCTTCCTGCACAAGAAAACCTACTTATTTGGTCTGAGTTCTCCTTCCCAGGTTTCAAAGGATCTATCTAAATGATATGACCAAAGAGTTCTTCCCACTTGTCATGTCAAGGTGCATAACAGTCATGCCCTGACTATGCTGTGGGACAAGACTTGGTGATATTCCCTTTTAGTCAACTCATTGAAGAAAATCAGGCATATAGATAAGGCAGGAGCAGCTGTAAGCCCCATTATGTCCCAATAACTACACTTTCCTGACTCTTGAGGTATAATCAATGTCATGACTTTCCATTGACTTATATAGGAACCTTAGAATGCTGATCTCAGAAGTGGAAGCTCCAAAACTAGTTAAATATCTTTTGTGTCACAAAAGTTAGGGTATCTTCAAACTATTACACTTCAATTTCATGATTTTCTTTTTCTTCTCTCTGTTACCAGTCATTTTTTTGCTCAAGTCTATGTACTGGATGTGGCCCTTGCAGAGCTGTCTAAATGTATTAAGTGACAAGACAGTATAAACTGGTACTTATATTAATAAAATGTGCTCTGGGTACCGTTCGTACTGAGTATTTTTAGGGAAAAAAACCCAACCCTTTCACAAAACCAAAATAACTGCACTGTCAATGGATATGGTGAATACCTCAGAGAGGATTCAGCAGTGCCTCCTCTGCTATGCAAACACAGTGCTCTGAATGCAAAGAATGGTTCTACCCTGAGGTGATCCCTCTATGTCAGTTTTGTGGTCAGAGTCTGTTGTCAAGGAAGTGTAGCGTTGCTGATCAAAACCAGGGTTGGCATTCAATCCAATGTTCACCATTTCTACAGCAGCTGAAGGATTTTTTTTGCTTTCATAACACTGAACCAAGCTCATTATAGGATCAGTGTGGCATGATTAACTATAAGTCACCTAATCTTTTTTCCCTCCCTTGTAGTGGGCTTGAGATATAACAGTGCCACTAACTGGAGACAGTATAGAGAGAAAGCTTCTTAGGGCACAATGAAAAGTGATGCAATGTAGTAGTAAACCTGTCTTTTCACATCTCTATCCAGAAACACAACACTTTGCATGGATTTAATTTTTGTTTTATTGCTTAAATATGCATTGTGAGTGCTTACATAATGTTCTTAACTTTTTATTTTCACAATGGGTATTTCGTGCCTTCTGTATAATTGAAATGTGCAAAATTGCTGTGAAATCTTACTGAAGCATATGCTGAATTTAATATGCATAATATTTTTTCTATGAGAAAGAAAAACACTTAGTAGTGTTAGTATGAAACTTAGATTTCATACAACCCCCCATAATTTATGCTGTCTGTCTCTGATTTGTGGAAGATTCTCAATATTCTTATTTATTATGTGCATTATAAAAAAATTTGCGGTAAATCTTGGAATTCATATTAGGTGCTATCATGGTTTGCCTTACTTGCAAATATGAAGTACCAGTTTAGACTTTCAGACCCAGTATCTCTGATTTGTGAGTGAACATGCTCTTGTTTATTCATGCCCAATGCTATAGCCCAGATCACATATTTCCTGGGTAGAAATCTCAGCGACTCTTCAAATATGGGTGTAACTCACTCCATAACTTGGTTATGACTACATTTAGATGCTGTCAGCTCCTATTTTTTGTGCATGGCTGCTGCGTCTGCAGTCCTTTCAGGATGCTGCATCTCCAGTTCATTGTGTTCCAGGAAGGACAGCAGATTTCAGAGGGGAGATGAGGACAGTGATAGATAGCATCAGGAGAATTAGCTGCAAGGTATGGCACATCTAAACAGTTCGCAATACAAGCAGGAGGAAAGTGCTGTGAAGAAAATGATGGAGATGAAAATGAATGGGAGAAAAAATCAATTGTATTACTTGTAGAAGAGGTTGATGTCATGGTTTAGGAATGGTCTTCCTCAATTTAGTAATTCCACCAAAAAGAAAACCACAAACTGCTCCCCTTCCTGCTCTGGTGGGAGACACAAAAGACAGAGATTATGATTTAATGGAAATAGCAATGAGATAAAAAGCTGAACAGTAGCAGCAACAATACTGATAACAACAGTATAGAAAAGAGAGGATGATTTATGTGCAGAACCAAGCTGAGACAACGGACAATGGCAGATGGACACTACACGCCTATGCCCCAACTGCAAGCTCATCTCAGAAGGAGAAATCCCTTACTTCCGCACCCTAGTGATGATGTGAGGTGGTATAGAATAACAAACCTAGACGTGCCCACATGGCTGCAAAGTCCATCCCCTCATGGCTACTGCAAAAAAATTATCTCTGTCCTGCCTAAAATTAGGACAGTTGGGAAGCATGAGAAGGTAACATGGAGAGCTAGCTGGAGGAAAAGATTAAGAAAAAGAAATTATGTGTGAAAATGGGAAACAATATGGATCGTATCACTGAGGATCTGCTACAAGACACTTTGAAGTTAATGAATGTGATTTGTCTGGGTCTATAATGATAAAATACACAATACCAATAAGTATTTAATTGGACCCATTACAATTGGTACTAGATGGATGCAAAATAGGAAGACACGTATACCAAAATTTGATAGAATTGCTGGTAAAACTTGAGATATGAGAAGAAAATATGAAGGTTTTTAGGAAGTGCATTTGTTTTATGATGAATTTCAACCGAGGAAAATAAATGGGAAAATTAGTTTTACTTAGAAAGGGAATCAGAGAAATATGAAGTAATTTTGGATATAAAAAGGCTGTAAGTTGAAGTTTTATCTAATTTCCTTTTATTTAAGGGCAAGAAAATTTTCCCAAATAAACAAAATTATTTTTATAATCCTGATTCTGAATTTATATAATTTGTGTTTCAGTTATATACATTGTTTCCAAGTAAATTAGGTTATTTAACTTGGAAATTGCAGACATTTAAGTCATGATTTATTTAGACTGTCCTATGCATGCATAATAAATTTTACATCTTTATTGTGCTAAGATGAAAGCTAGGCTGTGCACTGTGGGCTTTATTTTAATGAAGTTCAGTGGCAGAGTTTGGAAAGCATTCAGATCACTGGGGAAGACAGAAGTCACAAGGTAAAAGCAAGCAAGTTCTCACAGAAGTTTCATTTATAAATAGATATGTATGACTGATCCTCCTAAGTTTATCTATTATTGCTAATTTCACATTATGCAGCCATTTAGGCTGGATGTATGAATATTCTAAGATTAATAAGAAAATAAGAAGTAACAATTTTTGAACTTTTTTTTTTAATCAGAGGTGATGCATCTAATTCTGTGGCAACAACTGATGGGATTATATTTATATAATTTTCAATGCACCTTTTGCACCTTTTGTCACTATATAATTGTCAGAAGTATTACATTGTACGCCTAGATGACTACGAATAACAAACAGATGGGATCACCTTGCCCCTGTAGCTTTAACATTTTTTTGTAGCAAAGTCATAATTGACACATTGATTGTTCTGTCCCAGTACACGCAGATCAAGTCTTACACATTTTTGTTGATTAAGAGTTTTAAATCTAATAGTTTATAATTAGTGATTGGATGGTTTTGTATGGAAGGGACCATTAAAAGTTACCTAGTTTAATAGTCCCTAACATGAACAGGAGCTTCTTCAACTAGGCCAGGTTGCTCAGAACCCCATCCAACCTGACCTTGAGCTCTTATAATGATGGGGCATCCACAACTTCTCTGCGCAACTTGTTCCTGTGTCTCATTCACCATCAGTGTCCTACTCCTCCTGGCCACGCAATTTCTGATATAGGCTAGGATGCCACTGGCCTTCTTGGCTACCTGGGCACACACTGGCTCATGTTCAGTGGCTGTCCATCAACACCCCCAGTCCCTCCCAAAGAGGTTTTGCAGGACAGATTGGTTGACCATATGCTATTCCTGCAGACAAAAGCAATTCTTCCACCTTGGAGTAGGTGCCAAGCAGAATTAGAACTGTATAATGAAAAAATGATTAAAAATATTTAATGAAGCACTCCTTTTAGTGGAAACCAAACTTTTGTTGGAACTGGATTTTTCATTTGGAAAATGTCCATTTCAAGAAAGGAAGGCGGAACAAACAATTTTAACTTTTTTGTTCTTATTTTGCTGAGTGTTATGTTTTGGAATCTATATTTTAAATTGATTTCATTTTAGTTAGTGTATCACATAATATATGTTTTTTATACCTATTTTTGACACTAAAAGTGGAAATTTTCAATGAGTTTTTCAAGAGCTTTTTACAAAGACTCCTTTGTTTTTTAATTTCACAACAGTTTACAAATACTTTATTTTCTTTAATATAGTAGATTTTTTTCCTTCTAATAATTTAAAGAAATTCTCAGCTCACAGAATTCTTGTGCCCGAACTACCATGCTGTATATAATTTCAATGAAGATGAATCCTTTTTTATGACACTTGTTCCTTGGAATCTTGGCTTGTTTGTTATTTATGGTCAGTGTACCTGAGTAATTGTCTTTTTTTCGGTACTAGACAGTTGCAGTAAAGGCAGACTACTTGCATCCATATATATATATATCTGTATGTCTATGCATACTCACTACTCTGGCCCTCTGACAGGCTTATATCTGGGTGTGTGTGTTTGTTTGTTTATTTTCACAGGGTTTTTTTTTGCAGCCAATGACCTGTAGGTAATAATCTGGTCTTGGGTTAAATTAGATATATATTGGCTACTTCTTAATGTTATTATCTTTCTGTCAAGCATTCAACAACCAGGCTTCTGTTATGGTACTACGACAATATATTTTTTGTTTTGTTAAGGTAAGAATTTAATTTAAACAGAAGATCAGGCATAATAAAAATAATAAAAATCTGATAATACCTTGATACAAAGATCAGTGATTCAGTACCTTCTTTTGAAATGTTGCATTTCTGCAAAACATATTTGCTTTTGTCTAGATCTCTGGCATGTATTCATAATTGTGAGAGACTGTCCTGATTTCAGCTGGGAGGGAGTTAATTTTATTCCCAGTAGCTGATGCAGTACTGTGTTTTGGATTAAGTATGGGAATATTGTTGATAGCATGCTGACTGATGTCTTGTTTATTGCTAAATAGGACTCTAAATCAAGGAATTTTCAGTTTCCCATGCTCTACCAGTGAGCAGATGCACAAGAAGCTTGGAGTAAGCATAGCCAGGATAGCTCACCTAAACTCATCAAGGGGATATTCCATACTATAGAATTAGTATTATAGAAACTAGGGGCAGTTGGCTTGACAATGCTGCTCGCTACTTGGGATAGGCAGGTAGTTTTTATTTTACCTTTTTTTTATTTTACCTATTTTAAAATTATTATTTTATTGTTATTATTACTACAATATTTTACTTTATTTCAATTATTAAGCTGTTCTTATGTCAACCCATGAGTTTTTCCTTTGCTTTTCACAGTTTTCCTCCCCATCCCGCTAGGGAGCGGCTGTGTGGTGTTAAGTTGCTGACTGGGGTTAAACCAAGAAAGATACGAAGTGCAGTATTTGCACTCTTCCTGGATATGGCTATGTCATTATAGGAAACCCATTGCAATTAAAGGCAAAAGTTTTGTTTCTTACTTTTGAATGCTTTTGCTTGCAAAACTGTATTTTACACTCTTTCTCTCATATTCCTCTAGCATAAAGGCAAAACATTAAATGTTTGCTCCTTTTAGTCAGGACAAGCCTCCCATGTTTTGTTGTAGAATCACAGAGTGGGTCAGGTTGGAAGGGACTAGATCTGGTCCAACCTCTCTGCTCAGGCAGGTTTATCTCGAGAGCACACAGCACAGGATTGTGGCCACATGGTTCTTGAATCTCTCCAGTGAGGAGGATTCCACAACCTCTCTGGACAGTCTGTTCCAGTGTTCAGCCATTGCACAGTAAAGAAGTTCTTCCTCATATGTGGGCAGAACTTCCTGTGCACTGGTTTCTACCCATTTCCTCTTGTCCTACTTCTGGGCATCACTGAGAAGAGCCTGGTCCATCCTTTTGACACCTTTCTTCCTATTGTAGACACTGACGAGGTGTCCTCTCAGTCATCTCTTCTGGAGGCTGAACAGGCCCAACTCTCTCAGCCTTTCCTCGTAAGAGACATGCTCCACTGCAGGGGTACCATCCTTCAGGGATTGAGTGTGGTGGGCTGAGCACAGGTGGTGACAGAAGGGTGCTTTGACAGGCACTGGGATGACCAGTAGTGCATCAGGTCTAGAGTGCATCCAGGGGCTCCAGTCTGAAGTTAAAGAAGTGTGGTCAAGAGACAAAGCTGTGGTATAGATCAGGGCCAGTGGGAGATCTGAGCTGCTGTGGGGCTTCTGCAGTACAGACTAACAGCTCTGGGAGGAGCCAAAATGCTGTCCTGGGCCGTGGGCAGAGTGGCCACAGCACTGGAGTGGCTGGGAGGGGATGATGAACTGTGTGAATGACCCCAGGGTCCTAACACTGTCATGGCTAGATCCTGAGCTCTTGTTTCAAGAACAATGTGTGCCTTTGGAGCTACATCCCAAGTTCAATATGTGAGGCTCAGCTTCCATTACTGGAATCTGCATGTACGATAAAGCACTAGGTTTGCTGGTAGAAAGATGAGATATGATCTGTTATCAGATAATGAAATCTAAAGCTATCTTAAAATTTGCATTTATAAGATTTCACACCAGGTGTTCCATAGTCTCCTTTGGGACATAAAACTATTGAATCCTGGCAAAAGGGTGCTACCACTGATTTTATTAAGATTAATCTAAAACTTTAAACTTCATTGTCTCATAACTTTCTTATAGAAAGTTGAAGCTTTTTTTTTTTTTTTCTTTAATCCTTAACATCTATTTTCAGCTTTCTTTCTTTCAATAATTGTAGGTATCCAGGCAACTATCTATCTAATAGACTTTTTTGGTTTCAAATATATGTATTTAAACTGCATTCCTCCATAAGGATTTATACATCTGACATTCTTGTATCCATTCCTAATGGATATGTTTTTCTATAGTGTGCTCTTTCCATTTATTTTTTGTTTTCTTCTTTGAAAAAATAATTGTAATTCTATGCATTCTTGTCTGAGACATATGAGAAAAGAATAGTGCATATGCTGCAAATATAACTGAGGCTTTAGCTGAATTCTCTTGAATCTTTTTTAATTCTCTTCCTAAATAAATTTTCCACCAGGATAACCTACAAAATTGCAGAAGAACACCCTGATACCAAAAGAGACAAGGCAAATGGAAAAAATATTTTCAGTAACAATTGTTGGATGTATGTTATATTATAAAATATGATGAAATGGTGTGCATTTTTAAAAAAAGCTGCATTTCATTCCTTTATATTCTTCCACTGCACTTTATCACTATCACTTTTAAAGTAGGAATCATTCTCTGATGGTTCTGATCCAAGTATCATCATTTGTTTATGTTTGCTATAAGCCAGCCCTCAGCTATCAAACTAATGGGCCCAAGTGTATATTTAAGTACCTAAACCATCATGCCTAAATGCAGATTTCTTTCTTTAAGCACACTATATTAAAATTGGTTTCCTTAAAATATATTTATAAAATCTAGGCTCTGAGATTAAAATATGTTTCAGTTTTACTAAAAATGGTATTTTTAAATGCTGCCTTTCGGTGTAGATCTCTCACATATACTTTGTTGTGCATAAATATGATTTGAAAGTTATGCTTAATAATGCTCTTGAGAGGCCTGAATGTTTATTATTCATGGCTATTACAATCAATTCATTTATAACAAAGTTTTGCCCTTATTTGATAGTTAAGCGTTGTAGCTTTTGCATTTAATGAAAGCTGAGAAGGGTGGTTTTTCCATCTGTTCTATACAAAAAGTATTCATAAATCAATGCTAAAGAGATGCGATATTTTCCTTTTCACTTTTCTTTTCTTCTGAACATCACAGTACTGAGTACACACAATTGCAAATATATTTTGCCTGGGTTGTCATTAGTTATACAACAAAGAACAGTCTGGAGAGCAGGCTTCTCCTCCTTTTACAGTTTAATGATGCCACATTAGATCTGTAAAATGCTCCCTGTTTTTCATAAGGCAGAGATAGATGCCCAAGTTAGGATCCCTTGCAGTCTGGACAATCTTCTATTGCATCCCAAGTCTCTGAATCTAACATAGAAAAGGAGGATGCGCAGAACCCTGAATTGCTGCTAGGTGGTAGAACATTTTAACTCTTATATTGTTTTAATCCTAGGATGAGCAAACTCTAGCAATCTGAGAAAAGAATAGAAAGCAGGTTGCATATTATTACACAATAGATTTTGAAGGGGTTCTCTTTAGGACTTTGGTTATTATATTATTTGGTTTAATATGCTTGACCAAGTGGCACAAACACTAGCCAAAGACATTCCTGTGTTTATTTTCAGTGTCTCTCAATGTTTCATTGCTCTGCACCTGTCATCCCAACCTTAAGGGGAAGGGAGCACACAAGATTTATAGATGCTCATGGTGGAAAGGAATGATAAAAGTCATAGGGTCCACAAAAGCTTACAAAGTTTTATTAGTAAATTGGACACTTGACATGGAAATTGATATGTTTACTCCTGATCTCTCTATATAAGGAAGAAGCAGTGGATTTTGAGCTGAGGGGTAGGGTGAAAAGGAAGAGAGAGAGGGAGGTACATTAAAGAGAAAGAGAGAGAAAGAAAGGAAGAGTGAAAAAGAGATCAATCTTGACTTCAGTATCAATCCAGCTGAGATGTTAAGGGTCTTGTGGGTGTCACCTGGGGTCTGCGAAGGTACGTTTTTATAGTTAAATTTTCCACACCCTGGAGCTATATTTCTTTGTAAATTGTTTATTATGCACAGTCTGTTCTTTTAAACCTTTATAAAAAATGGGTCAGAGGGCTTTGTGGATGTTTGGTGGTCTTGATCATCCCCTGTAGTCCATGACGACTTCTTGACCTCATTCCTGTGCTTGCACTGTTACTGTGTTGTGCTTATCTCCAGGAGCCAGAACAAGGTTGTCTGTCCCAGAAAAGTGCTGCCGTCTGTATGACTCCCTTCTCCAGTCCCATCTTGTTCTTTCTCACAGCACATTATTATCAACCATCATGTAGTTGGCTCTGCAACTACAGGTGTTTGAGGCATACACAACAACCCCCATATCTTCTAGGCTACTACAACCTCCTTCAGCTCCAAGGCCTTTCCTAGGTAGCAAACCATCCCTTTCATGGTGTACTTAACTGCTTGACTGATTGCAAGCTATTTACAACACTTAGTTGACCAGCAAGGGGGTTCTGGGCCTCCCACCACCCTCCGCATTTATCAGTGTGGCAGTTAATTATTTAGTACCTATTTTTCAGCTACTTGCTGAAGCAACAGTAGCCTTGTGACTTTCATAGGTGCTAGTTATATTTTTTATTAATAGGCAGCAGATAGGATAGAGTCAGGGAGAAAAGAAATAATGCATGTACTTTGCATTGTGCTGCCTTTTTTTTTTTTTTTTTTTTTCTCCCAGGAAATCACTGTTTTTTTGTTTTCAGACAGTTTGTCCATTGTCACTCATGCTAAAAAATGCACATGGAAAGAAAGAAAGATAGGGAGGCATTGCATAGAATAATGCATGTCATTCATTTTAGCAATTCTGCTTTTGTTTTGCAGCACAGGAGATTATCTTGGAAAATCAAAATGAAAGTTCAGCACAGATAGTGAGGAATACAATAGGAATACTGTGAAGACTTAAGAGATTGTTTAGTTAGATTAACTTTGAGAACTATCCCAGTCTTTAATAAATATGACTTAAATGTGGAAATCATCATTATTGGTGAACAACAGTGAAGTTATGGCTTCAATGCATCTTTAGACATGCATGGAAAAGAGGCATCTATTTGTTGTTGCAGACCATGGTTAGGTGAGTTATATAAGTCGACCATATTGCAAGATCTTTGAAATCCTGTCTTTTCTGCCTAAGATTTACAATTAATTACACACCAAAAGTCTTAGAATCATGTTTATTTTTTTAACCAAGAGTAAGTATTTATGTTCTAACACATTATAAATAAAAGAAACTGAGAAAAGGATGCTGGCAGAGATAGAAACATAGCAGTCAATATTTTCATAATTTTTCTTCATGAAATAATTTTATCTTTTTAGAACTAAATATGGTGCTCAGAAAATCCAAAATCTGCATAATTTTCACATCAACAAGATCTAATATTTAGTTCCCTCTGTCCTTGTGTGAACACAAATGGTGATTTTAGGATTTAGTATGAAGTTTTTAAAAAGTCATTCAGCTGTATTCTTCTATGTCTAAGTGATTATATTCTCTTTATATCTACAGAAAAAAAATGTTATTATAGTAACAGAGATGTGTTGGCTTCTGTGTTAATAATCTAATTTGCTTATTCAGTCCTTTATTGGTTAAGATAAAAAACCTTGTAATGGCAGAGTAATTTAAGTGGTTCCATTAGTCTCCTTTGAAGGAACCATTGATTTTTAATGCTCTTACTTCCTAAGCTCATTTTGCCAAGGTTTTATTTACCATTAGCTTCCAATCTTTGCATGTTAATGTATTTATTAACCTCTAGAATCCTGTAAGAGTCTGTTTTAACAAAACCATTGAGCAAAACAAACTGTTTGGCTTGGATTTCACATTGTCCATGCAAAGCCTAATTCAGGAACATTCATATTTCTGAAATTCAAGAACTTCTGTGTTTCAAGAGCCCTGAATCCAGGAGACCGCAGAACACTACAGAGGAAGATGAATTTTGCTACATATTTTCCAGCCCTTCCCATTTCTTTGGCCTGGTCATCAATCAGAGCTGCTTAGTGATAGTATTCTTTTTTTTACCTTAGTCCATTTTATAATATCAATTCAATTCATAGTCTGGCATTTATCCAGACAGAGGGTCAAAGAGGATTGGTTAAGCAGTAAATTTAGCCCTCCTCCAATCATTGCATTATTTCCAAGACTGTACAATCGTAATGTAAGAGGGAAAGGTATGTAATTAATTGCTTCAGACAGTTGCTTTCCTTGTCCAAATCCTGCCACATAGCAGCCATTTGTTTCATTCTGCAAACCCACAGAGAAACTGCTTCGTATTCAACTGGCAATGGCTGAGGACGATTTGAAAACTGTGGAAGAAAATGTAGACTCCTTCCACAGGCCTCTCAGCCCTTGTGCTCTGGAAGTGGATTATATAAATCTGATGGAGAAAAGGAGTAATTTTTGACCGGCCCTGAACACAAGGGAAGGGATGACTTAGCTCTGACTGGACAACCTGAAAGGTGGCAGTAGGTAGGTGCCTACAATCCCCATGTTCTTTGAAAATTAAAGTATTTTTTGCAACGCTGATATAAATGCCCATCTGATATTAGGATTAACCTCATATCTGTTATTTTATAAGTATTTGTCATCCTTTTGACCATAATAAATTAGTTAACTATCCTGCTTTGAAATTTTAATATGAAAATAGTCAAACAGTAAACAGTAATATGTTTGTCTAGGAAGGAGGTGAATGGAAGATCTTCACTGTCTCAGCCCTTGCAGATTTTATACTGTGGCTCCTGTTTAAAATGGACCAATGACCTTTAGAAGTGGAGATCAAAAGTTTGCTGTCATGGAGCATGACAAAAGTATGTAAACATGGCCTTTCTCGAGTCTGTATCTAGTATTACAAACTTTGTTGTTGACTGGTCTCAATGGCTGCATTTCAGTAGAAGGCATTGACAGAATTAGGCCTTGAACTTTATTTTAAACTTTTTGGTGGCCTGGGTAAGTAATAGTATTGTATCCTTTTTAGATAAAGCCAACAGAATCTAGTTCTCAGCTGCAATCACATGTCTCTCATAAAAGCTAGGAACTGGCATTGCTTACTTCACACTCTAGAATGAAAGTGGAACAAATGGACATACTTTTTGCTGAATTCAGTGACTTGTGTTTTGGAAGATGTGAATGCACACGGTGGATTAGTCTCTTCAGGAGGTGTCTGAACCTCAAATTTGCATGTTTGTAAGACAGTTACTGTGGTGGCCAGCTTATCCAATATGGGAGCTCCTAGTACATGTATAAAGCTTTCAATACATAAATAATGATGCAAGCAAAAATCCTAGGTGATACAGAATCTTATCCTAATACAGATGCCTTAAGTTAGATGAACCATACCCCTAAGAGTGACTGTTTCTCTTCATTGCCTGCAAAGAGAATGAAGAGATTTAGATAGAGATGTCTTTTGATAGGTAGGATACGTCCCACTCCAGGTATCCAGAAGGTGTGTTCCTGGATCTTGGTCTTGATCATGTAAATTAACAGTCCAGATGCTGAAAGATATTTAAATTGCAGTAAGTGCCAACTGGAAGCAGAAATTTGGAATTAGCTACTACAGTCATGGTGTCCAAATAACATTTGTTGGATTTGATGAGACATTCCTCATCCTCAAAGAGCAGCTGGGCAAAATGGAAAGAATCAATTTATGCAACGCATAGACAAAACAGCTCAACATCTGGAACCAGGAAAGGTGCATACAGGGTCGGGGTGTAATGTAGCTTTTTTATGAATGAGAAAATTGTCAAAATCTAATTTAAATAGCCTAAAATGTGAGAGCACTAAATTGGTTTAATTTAAAATGAGTCTTGCTCAAAAATGAATCCTTTGTTTCAGTGATATCTTTTTTATTTCCTTTAAATTAATCCATGGACATGAGTATACTACTGGCTGACAGTTACTTCTATTTACTGATAGGTGGCACATGCCTGTTTCTCTTTAAATTAAATGTTCATTATTACCTTGTTCTCTGGGGGGCTTTAAGTCAAGCTCACAGATTACCCATCATTCAGCGCTGCCTAATTCCTTTTGCAGTTTCTGGATTACTCCAAAAAACCTCCTCCAAGAGCAAAGAGCTTTAGAAAGGGTTAAGTTCTAAATGATGAAAAGGAAATCAGTGCCTGTTAGCCTTGGCCTCTTCTTTTTCAGCATCTAAATCCTAGCTTCTGACTCTACAAATGGTGCTGATTTGCTTAGCTCTCTTAACTAATTTGCATTGAATAGGTGTCTGGTTGTACCAAACAGATATTAACTGATTTCTTTCCCTTCAATGAAAGAATAACTGTTGGAATTTAATCTTTCATGATAGTTCAGAAAGCATGTCAAATTTCAACTGGTTTTGATTGACTCATTTATTTCTCTTTAAAAGGTTCATTCATAGTGTAAGTTGTCATGTTTCTGCTATTTTGTTGTTATCGTGCTCTGAGGATTTATTTGACAGTTTTAAAATTCAGTGCCAAATTAAGGTGATTTATTTCAATACATACATGAGCTTTACAGTTCATGAGCTTGTGATTATTCTTTCCAACTTTTCAAAATAATTATTCCTAGAATATTACTGAACTGCATAATATCCAATAAAATTTATATAGCAACAGAAACCATAATCATCTGAATTCATGGTGTCTTGCTGTTTTTGCCAAATTTGCTCACTGCAGGAGTCAGAAAGTCATGAAGTAAAAAATACTTTGAAATACTTTCTGAGAGGTATTTTCAGAAAGCTTTGATTAAATAGAAAACATTGTATGATTTCTTGGCTTAATGATTGACAGATTTTCAAGTTGTTTTTTTTTTAATTAAACTTGCTTTAATATTAGACGCAGAGTACTCTGAGGTATACTGAATGATCTTGTCAGAAAAGGATGCTCAGGACTATTGGATCAGCCGGTATCATTGCTGGAAACTCCGTATCACCTTTTAAGAAAGGCACACCAAAGGGCTCTGGACTAGCACAAGATTGGAGAATAGTAACAGACTTCAGACTGCTCAGTATTTTTACACCAACCAATGATGATGTGGAGATAAAACGAGCTAAGCCTCTTTTTGATTTTTTTTTTAATTGTAATTAGCACTTCGAAACCTGAAAAATATATTTCTAGAAAGTGAAATAAATTTGATAATAACAGCATGAAAACCAAATGTTAGATTTTGAAGACACATAATGTTCTTCTTATCTTTTAGCACTGCAGGAATTTCACTTACATTTTTCATTGTTCATTACTTAGAGGTAAGCAGATATTTGATTTTCAGAAATACATAGTCATTCAATTGATGAACATCATCAGGCAGCAGAATTAATTAGGAAACAAACTGGAAATATTTTTAATTCTGGTTTGGTAATTAACACTGGGAATGAGAAGAGGAACATACAGATTAAAAAATTCAAACCAGCAAATCCATTTTTTTCCTCTATCTTTCATTGGAAAACACCAAGAATAAAAATGTAGTAGTATACGTTTAATTTTATTTTAAAAAATATTGGTATTTATAAGTAAATAAGACCCAGTCCTTAATCTTCAATATACATTTTAGTGTTGAAAAGCAGGCACTGCATTTCCTCTCTTAAGTCAAATAGTTAAGTTGAAATACTATGGCAAAAGGCATGCAACAAGAAAATTCTGCCAGCAGGTCTTTCATGTCTTCACAGTAGCATAAAAGTCAGTAACAACAAAACAAGAACACTTCATCTCATTTTTGTAAACTCAGTTACAGAGGCGCGAATATGTCACAAGTCACTGCATGGTCTTGGCACTCGTCCAAAGTACAGGTCAATAAGGCATAACCCCAATTTTTCAACAGCATGATCTGTGCCTAATATGTCACAAAGTCCATATGATGACAAAAATTTCAATATAATTCTAGAAGGGAGCAATGGTGCTGTGCCATGTAGTGATCAAGGTCTGCCATTTGTTGAAATGACTCTTAAGTCCAGTAGAACTCAGGTAGAACAAGAAACTTTCCACTGTAGATACTTTGCTAGAGGAAATCAGACCTATTTAGTCAAGGCTATAGTAATATAAACAATATGGCTAGAAATGTGGGAAGGTTTTTGTATATCTGTGTGAATTGAGTGAATTTATGACATTTTATTAGGCAAGAAATATATGATACCATGTAACTTATCTGCCCTATTCCAATTTATCTACTGCATTTTTTCCAGCCTGGATAAACATAATTGCCTCTTCCCAAGGAGTCTCTGGGCTAGCATGGTATTATGTTGACATGTTGGAAATGATCAATGACTGTGAGGTTGGAGAAACTGGGCTAAAATGGGTACAGACTCAGTCCAATTAGAAAAAAAGTAAATAAGGAAAATTTTGTGCATCAAGGCGCTTCTAATTTTTCACCTAGTTATTATGAATGGCCATCAAAAATTCACACAAAATGTGTGTGCAAAAATTACTGGAGTTTCTATGTCCTTTTTTTTGTACCTTACAAGGCAAATGAGTTTATTTATAAGCTCATATAATTTTCACCAAGAGAATAGAAGGTACATCAAGACAGCCAGCTTTGTTTGTCCTTGAGAATGTATGTCAGTCACAGAATCACAGAATGTGCTCAGTTTGAACTGACCCATAAGGATCATCAGAGCCCAACTCCTGTCCCTGCACAGGACCATCTCAAGAGTTACACCCTGTGCCTAAAAGCATTGTCCAAACACCTTTGAACTCTGCCAAGGCTTGGTGCTATGACCACTTCTCCAAGGAGCCTGTTCCAGTACTCAAACTTTTCTGGGTACCCAACCCAAACCTTGCTTGATTCAGCTTCAGGCCATTCCCTCAGGTCTTGTCATTGGTCACAAGAGTGAAGAGATCAGTGTCTGCCCCTCCTCTTCCACTCCTGACGAATTTCCAGCTTGCAATGAGGCTTCCCTTCATTCTCCTCTTCTCCAGGCTGAACAGACCGAGAGACTTCAGCTGCTTCTCATGTAGCTTCCCTTTCAGACCCTTCACTATCATTCGAGCCTCATTTCCATGGAGTTACAAGGTATAGAACTACACGCCTTTAAATTTTCAAAAATGTTTTTTCTAGAAGATGTGGATTGGGTTTCCCAGGTACACAGATGCACTGTATTGTGCTTGACAATATTAAGCTACAGTTTACAGTTCAACTGTAGATGTGACATGGACTGACTATTTCTTCTGCTACTTCAGTTACTTATGCAAGTCCATACATTTTAGAAAGCCAAATATATTTTCACAAAAATTTTGCAAAAATCAAAGTGATTTTAAATTGTGATTAATACCATAATAGATATAATAGGTGATAAGTTAGTGATTGTAATGCAAAACTTTCCTGTCTTAGGTTCATATCATGAACAGGAAGCAAAGAGCTTTGTTCAGCCTTGCTTCAGATTAAAGCTTCTGTCATTCATGAAAAAGTGACATTTAAAAATCTTTTGGCATGTAAATCACAGTGTGCATTCTCAATGTCCTGGATCTAAAGCCTGCCTAAGGTTGTGTGAAGTCTCCTATAGCTCTTCAGGTCCAGATGCCTGAAATTCGTAAATATGCTTAGTTAAGGGCAGCAAGAACTTTTGCTACTTTGTCTTCTGTGATCAAAGCTGCAAAATTCTTTGTGCTTCGCATGATGGCAAGGCTTAGTTATATGGCAATTAGAATTGTTATAGACGTTTTAAGGTGCTTTACAGCGCTTCTAGCCGTTATTTGATATTTAACTCATAATATCCGTCCTTGTAAATATTAATTAAACGCCTTCCCAGTTTCTAAATTTAAACAGTCATCTATTATGTCTCAGTAGCTGTCTCTCTGTGCATGACCACCCCCCACCCCCTCCCCCACCGTGTTAACATGCAGCATGTACTACCAGTGAATTTAATGAAATACACACCTTCACAGGAATTAGCAATATGGGAAAGCTGGAGTTATTCTGGCAGCATAATATTCTCTGTAAGGAAAAGCTAGGTGTTTGCCTCCCTTCTCTTCCCTGCATACTGCCTAGACTTTTTATGCTCCTACCAATTATCTTGATCATTCTTGATACTTTGAACGATCAATACAAGGCACATTTTCATAAAGTAGATATTGGCCGAGATAGTGCAGTCATGATATGTAGGACCTGTAGTTGCCTGAATTTATCAGTATAAAAGGCAATTAAAATATAAATCATGAAATGCACTCATTGTTAAAAGTTCAACTCTCCATAAAATGTATTTATCAGGATTTTTTATAGTGAGTACATCACAAATTAGGCATAGAGAGAGGAAAAATGAACTTGACAAGGTGGAGATTTAAAAAAAAAATTGTGAAGAAAGTAATAAGCAAAAAGGTTGAGAGTGAAAAATTATTAATGTAAATCACAGAATCATAGAATATCCTGAGCTGGAAAGGACCCATCAGGGTAATTGAAGTCCAAATCCTGGCTCTGTAAATGACCACATCAAGAATCATACCATGTGCCTGAGAGCATTGTTCAAATGTTTCTTAAACTCTGGCAGACTTAGTGTCATGACCACTTCCTTGGGGAGCCTGTTCCAGTGCCCAGCCAACCTCTGGGTCAAGAGCCTTTATCTTATATCCAACCTAAATCTCCCCTGACACAGCTTCATGCCAATTCAGAAAATGAAGAGTCTGAAAGCTGCTATTTTTATCACTGCAATTCACAACAACAATAACAAAAAAACAGATGTCATGAAAAAATGAACAAATATTACTCCTGAATGTAAATTCTTAACATGTGACAGCAGTAGCCCACTGTCTTCAGTCACATCACAGCTATAATAATTCCATATTATTATCATCTTTCTCCAGAAAACATTTGATGATTTCAGTGGAAGTGACGCCAAACTGTAGTTTGCTCTCCTGCATGTTTCTTAGTGATTTGTTCTGATAGGTGATAATAAGAAGGGGCATCTGATCGAGTTCTATTTCCACCTCCTTTCACAAAGGCTCATATAATCTTGATTGGGTGTGGTTTACTTTTCCGTGAGCCTAGTTAATTCCCTTTTAAACAATCAGTGTACATATCATGCAATTGTTAGAGCAAGATAATGTGTAACCTGAACTCTGCAATATCAAATTTACTTTGCAGTGTTAGGATTGACTAATGTTTGCACAGATGCTCTGCTACCATGCCCAGGATTGGCAGTCCTCCAGCCATTGCTTGCTTGTATCGTGCGTGAGTCAATGGAAGACTTCTGTGTGACTTCTTTATTTTTCAGGTTTATATGGACTGTGTACAAGTTTCATATTTCAATATTATATGACAGCCAGATTTGTAGCATATGTTTGCATATTCCTTTCATCAATGGCATTGATCCACATCCTTACAGTGTTAAAATATACTACTGTTTCTTGTGCTTCTGCCCAACCTTCTTGGGGAGGGTTTTTTTAGTCCACTGGATTTCTTTGCTCGTCAGAGTAAAAACATTTTATTAGCAATGGAATGAGGATCATGACAATTCAGAAAAAAGGGAGAGATGCCTGGAAGGTCTAGCAATGGGAAAAAATATCCAGCATGATATACAAACTTCATCTATTTATGTTGTCTGCCCATGTTAAGGAAAACTGACATTAGTTTATTTCCTTGGGAGAAGTCATGTGTTGTGGATCAAAAATTTTTTTTTTTTTTTATTGTGGAGAGCAATGAGAGAACAAACACTTTAGCCCTACCCAAGGCTCTCCTAAAAGTAAGAGGGAACAGTTCTAGGGGACCTGTGTTTGTACTGGCGTATGGTGGTCTATGCAGTGACTATACATCCTCTGAGGGAAAATTTCAGTGCAGGCAAAGCAGTACCCTGACAGGAGGTGACAGGAAGGTTCTGGGAGGGAGCAGTGGCCAAGGAACATTCTCAACTTGCTGGTTTGAGATGCAGATGTGTGGTTTGGTGAGGCAAAATATTTTAACTGTATGAACATGACACACTGGCATAGCTGACATGAAGAGCAGTGTCTGATTTTTTTTATTTGCTGATAGAGGCACAGCAATTTAGTTCATTCTCCTACCCCAAAACAAGTTTTGGCAATGAAGATACTTGCATTAGTGATGTGAACTATCTGGCAAAAGTTTGAAGCAGCTCAGAAGATGGTGATACGGGCACCAGATATATTTTTGTGAAATATTATGATGAATTTCAAAGACATTGAGAAATATTATTCAGAAATTTTTTTAAGTACTAGAAGATGGTTGGGCGACATCATTTTATGCAGAAGCAGGAGTAGGCTCAAGTTTTTCCTTCAAATTATATATTTGAAACATGTACCAAAGGGATTGTTTCCAAAACACATTAGCTTTGGGAATTTTATGTTGTCTGCCTGCAGCCAGATTTAACTTCTTCCAAAACATTTATTTATCTTTATAATTTTGTATACTGTCCCCTTCTTACTTTTGTTTGAAACCTTCTCTCTTACCATATGTAAGTGGCAACTTACTATTAACATAATTAAATACATTACTATAAAAAGAAAACACAAAAAAAAAAATCCTTCAGCATATATTTGATGCTATGGATAAAACTGTAGAAAATTACAGAATTTCTGAGACACATTTCACAGGTATTTATACAATATCCTACATTTAATCACAGCATAGTATCTGGAATTTTTATCTAGTACAAGGACTAGTATTGCAGCTTTAGATAAACTCTTTTGGGGCAACATTTCGCAACTTATAATTGCATGTAGATGAAGAGATATCAAAGCATAGATGAAGATTTACAGAGATACTGAGATAAAGGGGAGCAACTGGTAGAGAATGTCTTAAACCCCTATTGTTCTGAGCACTAATTGAAAAAAATTTATTAATTTTACTTGGAAGATTACACGGGATTTAAAATGGTCCCTAAGCGCAGCTAGATCTCTGTTTTGTTTATAATTTTTTTTCTAGATTTTTTTAACTCGAGCTGAAATATTCAGCTATAGTTTCTAATATTCTGGAGTGTGTTCTCTGTGAAGGGAGTCTGAACAAATTATCTTGTTAAGTCTGGGAAATAAAAAGTTTCTCAGTGACCTAGTAATTTTCCCCCAAAACCTATGAGAAAGGTTCCAAGAGAATGTATCAAGGATCTTCACAGTGCTGAATGTAAGGATGAGAGACACTGAGGGTAAACGGCAAGGAGGAAGATTCACACAGAGTATATAAGGAGCGATGTGCATCAAGCACAGAATTGACAGGTGGTCAGTGGAGGAAATCGTCCTGCTTTACTCTGAGCTGGTGCAGCCTTACCTCCACTACTTTGTGCAGTTTTGGGCACAATAATATAAGATACCAAGCTAGCAGAAAGAATCTAAAGCAGAGAAATGAATAATGTGAAAGGCCTCAAGTGAAAACTATGCAAGGAGTGGTTAAGGTCGTTTGACTTGCTCATCCTGGAGAACAGACGACTGAGGGAACTGCTCATAGAAGACTACAGCTTCTTCACAAGGGAGAGGAGGGGCAGGTGCCGATTTCTTCTCTCACTCCTGTGACCATCAACAGGACTCAGGGAAATGGTATGAAACTGCCAGAGGAGGCTTAGGTTGGATATTAGCAAAAGCTTTTCACCCACACTGGTGGCTGGACGCTGGCCCAGGCTTCTCAGGGAATTGGTCAAACCACAAAGCCTGCCAGAGTACAAGAAGCATTTGGACAATGCACTCAGGCATGTTCTGTGACTCTTGGTGTGCCCTGTGCAGTGAGGAGTTGGACTCAATGATCCTGTTGGGTCCCTTCCAACTGAGGAAATTCTATGATTCTATGATTTCTGGTTTTGTGGGTTTTTTTTTTTGGTGTGTTTTTTTGTTGTTTTGGGTTTTTTTTTGTTGTTGTTGTTGTTGTTCTGGGTTTTTTTTGGGTTTTTTTTTGTTTTTTTTTGTGGCAACTAGTGTCAGTGACCTCTTCTAGCACAAGAAGTTTCTGCAGAGATGTGCATATGACTTCTTCCCTGGTCTCCACAAGCCCACCACAGTTTGCAAAAGTATCAAGTCAGTCAAGTTTCTTTTTTAGCTTGGGAGTTCCTACAGTGACTCAGGCTGACTGGCAGGGAGTGACTCCTGTCAATCAACTAAGCATTTCTAATGAACCAGCCAAGTGTATACTTTCAAGCACTTCCTAAAAACAGTGCACAGAACTTGCATGCATTTTTCAAACAATTTCAAATAGTACATAAAAGGCTGATGGCAGCATAGTTTCAGAATGTAGTATAAGTAAGGTGGAAAATATTTTACTGTTTCTACACTATTCTAGTACTGGGAAGGAAGAAGAGTTGAATATGTTATAACAAAACTTAGGGTGATATTTATTATCTTTGATGTAAAATAAAATGTGTAGGGCATCATAACTTCTTGTTACTTTTTCATCACCACAGGTCTGAATTGTAACTGGTCTTGTACTCAAAGGTGTGTTAATCCATTTCCAACTGCTGTGACTAGGTTGCTAGGGGAAGCAAAAACAATGTTTTTTTTCCTCCTAGGAGATTCAAAGGACATGAGTAAGGTATCTCTGGAATGGAGTTTCTGTGGGCTGAGAAGAACAAGACTAAAGAGCTGATTCAGCAGAGCTCAAGACATTATAAGGGCCAAACGACGTGTTGAAGATTGCTTTACATGAAAACAGTTGTAGCTGTCTCCTTTCTGTGTACCACTCAGGCAGCCTATCACTCTGGGCAAATATTACATATTGTATCTCAAATTCACCTCAAATCAGACAGTGTGAAAATTACTTCACAACCAAGAGGTACATTTTTCTAAGGTGCATATCACCACAAGTTACTATAAGGCATCCATATAGAAAACCTGAAATACACATAGCAGTGATTTATGTGGCATGCAGTCATAACAAAACTAGTAATAGGTGTGGAAAAGAAAATACACAAAGGAGACATTCTTCCACTCTGGGAAACTCCATGCGTGGATGCAAGCTGAATTTCTAGACGTGTATTTCCTCCTTCTGACAGTGTGTATTGTTATGGCAGTAATGAATTTACACTGTCACTTTTTTGTATTTAATCTACCATAGAAATACCTGAGGAGATGAAAATATTTGTCCATTGGTGCTTTATTTTTTTTTCAGAAATAGACAGCATATTAAAAAAAAACACCAACCAAACAAAAAAAACCCAACCAAAACAAAACAACCAAAAAACAAAACAACACCAAAAAAAAAAAAAAAACACAAANAAAAAAAAAAGACCAACCCCAAACCCCCCCCCAAAAACAAGCTTGCTTAAAAAGTAGTCAATAAGTATTTAACATAACTATCTCTGAAATATTATAGTTTTCATAAGAAACTTGGATAGTATTCTGGAAAAACTCATGAAATATTTGATGATATATTTTTTCCTCAAGCATAAGTATGTTCATGAAATGTCATAGCAATTCTCACAAGATATTTCCTGAAACACTCATGAGAAATCTCTCTGAAATTTTCATGTAATATTTATGATATTTTCATGAAATATTTAACAATGTATAATGACAAAAGCACACTGAGCTACAACTACAGTGAAATACCACATGAAATAAAACACCCATTCATGGAATATTCCAGAAGATTCATTCATGAGCTCATAGAGTAGCTGAGCTTGGAATGGGACCTCTGGAGGTAATCTAGATCAAGACTTTTGCTCAAGCAGTTGGCCAGAACCAACTTCATATGATTTTGGAATGTTACCAAAGTTGGAGACTCAGCAACCTTCCCAGACAATCTGTGCCAGAGGTCATCACCCTCCCAGTGAAAAAGTGTTTCTTGATGTTCAGATGTTCCTGTGACCATTGCCTCTGGTCCTGTCACAGGACACTGCTGAGAAGTTTGTTCCATCCTCCTCACACCCTCCTTGTGGTTACTTATGTGGACTGAGATCTTCCCAAGGAGCCTCCTCTCCGCATTGCCATCTCTCTGTCTTTCCTCATAGGAGAAATGCTCCAGACCCTTGTTCTCTTTTTTGTTTCCCTTCAGTGGACTGTCTCCAGTATGCTCATGTGTCGCCCTGATTTTTTCAGCCTTCTTGTGTCTCACAGTTTCATAGTTCTTAGGTTGTTTCTCACACACGGGTGTTATAAATAGAAGCAAAGTTTTCCTTTAGTCTAGGCAGTTTACCTTCTTTGTCTTAGAGATATGGACAGCTGATGGACAGTTGTCTTGACCAGTGGGATGGGGAGAGGTGTCAACCTTTTCCCCCAGTCCCTGGTCTTTGTAGAAATACTATATAAAGTGGAGTCAGATCTTTTAATAAACAGTTCATGCCTTCTCACCAAAGTGAGGGTGTGTCTGTGTGTCTGAGTGTTGAACAGTGACATTCATGTACCTCTTGTACTGGGAGACCCATAAGAGGACACACTATTTCAGGTGTGGCCTGACCTGAATAAAGGGGAAGAATCACCTCCCGTGCTCTCAGTACCCTGCCTAAGGCAGCCCAAGACAGCCTATGCTGCAAGGGCATCTTTCTGGCTATGTCCAAATTACTGTCCACCAGTAACTCCAGGTTATTCTACCTCATCTTCCTGGCCCATCCTTCCTAATGATCTCATGTCCTTCCATTACAGCACTCTAGTCATGCAAGCCATCACAGATCTTAAAGATGAAAGCAGTTTGTTGACAACTATCTCTGACATTTCTTACAAATATCTAGGAAACTGTTCATGAGTACCTAGTGGCATTTATATGAAATATATTATAAAATATAATACAAGGAAAAGTCATAGTCAATGAATAAAATGTAAGTTTAAAATCATTCAAATACCCCTAATACTCAGAATAGAAACACTGGACACTTCTGAGTCAGTGCCTTTGGCATCTGTTGTTTGGAGGAAGAGAATTTTTTTTTGACTCCTTACTTCAATGTAAGAACCTCCCCTACTCTGCATCCCAGCAGGGTTTGTAGGTTAGCTGTCTTTTTGGCTTGTGTATTTTGGATTATGTGGTGTGCAGTCATGGCACAAAGCAAGTAACATTCAGCATGAGGCAGTGGCAGCTTCCCCTTAGTCTCCCATGCACCCTTTACGGTCATGTGATGTCAGTTAAGGCAAGAGATAAAGAGTTTCTGTAATCCAAGAGGAAATCCATGAAGTTTAACTAAAATTAGCACTGCAGAGGGCAATTTATCCCACTTGGTATCTATTTTAGTCTAAGGTGTTATTCTTTATAGAGGGAGGATAGGTGATAAGTGGTCTGCAGAGCTAAGGACAGAGTAAATGAATCATAACCAATGACTAACTAATGTCTAATTAAAAACTTCACAGGTCAAGAAAGAAAATGTGGATTATCAAAAATTACAAGGGCATTTCAACAGCACTAACATCCACAATGCCTGCAAACAAATATACTTTTAAAATTAAATAGAAGTGGTGTGAATTGACACCTTGAATTCTTTCACAATAAAATTTAAATAACAGTGATGACATTGCCAATGCAGACAACCAACTATTGAATGAAGAGAGGCAGTAGAAATAAGCACATGGGTTCTGCCTCTTGTCCTGTTCAACGTGGGACTTAAAAATCACAGCCTCTGAGAATTTTTAGACTTTGAAATCTATACAGACAATTAGAACTGCAGTAGGTATTAGTTACTGCTGAGGAGATTTGGCCATTTATATCTGAAGTTTACAGTGATGTTCATAGTAGTGAGTGATGGCCACAGTTTTATAAATAGATAGATTTCATGCTGACCTGCAGTTCTGAAATGACATCTGCACAGAGCTCCAGAAAAATGATTTTTTTTCCTGATATTCTCATACATTGCCACAGATCAATCTTTTCCTACTAGAAGTGAGCCCATAAAAAGTTTTGAACTGAGGAATGGTTCTGTGTTCAAATGATTAGAAAAAGAGTTACTCTCACATCAGTGCTTTCTGGAATGGAATATTTTATCCAGCACCAAGGGGGCTAAAACTTCATTTACTTCTGTGGTTGAATCACAGCCTTATGCATAGATGCAACTTCACAAGCTGTTGATCTATGTGTCACTTCACATTCTCTTGTGTGCTGCTACCAGGCAACTCCTTGTCCAAACTGACATACACTAACTCACCTTAAGAGAGGAAATATTTTGTCACTAGCCTCAATTTCGCTACTGGAAGGTAGAAATAAAGATCTATATCAGAAAGTACAGAAAAGGATGTACAGCAGAGCAGAAAGCAAAGAATCAAATTGAAAACGTAAGCATTCAAGTTGCCATTGGAGGACTGTGGTCCATTAAATACCCATAGTGAAAGGCAGCATTTCTCTGAAAAATATGGACATTGCCAGTGTAAATGTCAATATTAAAATAGTTTATTTTTCTTCCTTTCACAGGAAACCACTCAGGATCACTGATTTATCTTATTCTAACTTAGACATGTTTAAAAGTATCATAAGGATTGTGTCCTAAAAGAACCCATTCCATTTCATTGAACAGGAAGAAAAGAGTAGGGTGTCTACCTTAGATGTAGACATCCAGATAACTGATATCTGAACCTCAGTGTAATGCCCGCCAAACACCTGTGTAGAATATTGTGGAGAGGTCTATACAGCGCTAAACCTGCACTGAGCAATCTAGCTGTAGCCATGACTGTGAAACACTTGCTCCATTATGACTAGGGTACTACAACTCAGCACAAAATGTTCTCCATGTGTTGACAAATTGTAGAATGAATCAAAAGGATAGGCCCTAGTAAGATTTTCAGCCCATACAGTGAATTTCCTGCACAGATTTTCATCTACTTTAAGGATAACATTTGTCCTTGTAACTCTTTGTGAGAGATGGAGAAGAATTATTACTACTTGCAAAAAAGGAGATTAGGGACAGAGCTAGAATTCAGAAGTCTAAAGTTTTGTCTTGAATGACTAGATTGCAGTTGTACTTCCAATTTTTGCAAAAATACACTGTAAAAAATATCTGAGAGGTATATCTGAGAGTTCTATATATGCACTAAACATGGAGCAGCAGTTCTCCTCAGTGGTAGAGAAAATTTTCAATCTTAGGGACAGGGCTATAATAAAATGATACAAACAAAGCGGGTGTTAAGATAGCAGCATTCATAAATTTACTCTGTGGAGCTATTAAACAGAGGCAGATTGTCAATCAAGTTCTTGATCCAGCTTTATGTCTATGAAAGGTTGGCTTAATGCTGTAATAAAAGGGTCTTAAGTTGCTTTGTAATGGTTGATAGCTGCTGTCCTGAGAATATGGCACAGCTGGGAATAGAGTATGCAGTGTTAACCAGAGAGATCTTCCCTCTTGTGATGATCCTTTTATGATAAAAGCATTGGACTGGAAAGTCAAAGATTTATTTCTTGTTTTTACACAAACTTCTGTTATGACCTCTGGAGGCCACTTATTCTGTCTGCACCTCATCCCTTTTTTTTTCTAAAATTCTGCTCCACAATGTGTAGTTTCTTATACTGCGCTCACATCTAAGTGCCTCTCAGTGCCCGGTTAAACAATGTTGTGTTTATTCTTGCCTTTCTTATTAAACAGTCTTATGTTTATTCTTGCCTATCTTATAAGGAAGAAATATATTCAACCTGTAGATGCAAACCTGATCTTGGGGTCATTATTTAGAAGAGCTCCAATTATCCTAAGATAAAATTAGGGCCAGAAACAGACCCACGATCATAAGGTCAGGGGGCATCAGCTGGGTTATGTTTATGCTTCCCAGCAATGCAGCGTATTTGCCTTGTAGACAATTAGAAGGTTTAATTCCCTAACTCTGACTTCTTTGGATAACCCTTGCCCAGAAATTTAATACATAGGAAATGAGCACAAAGCCAGGGAATGACTTTGGAAAAGGATAGATAATGGGTCTTTTTACAGCTCAAATTTATCCGCTGGACTTCTTTCATAAAGACAGAACTCTAATATTTGCGCTCACAGTTATGGAGTGCTTTCATGATGAAGATGTGATGGAGACAGAATCACTGTAAGAAGCCATGTCAAAGATCCTGCACTGTCTGTCTAATATTAACCAAATGTGGATATCTGAAAAAGAGTATAGGAATGGAAAAAATGTGGTTAACTTTCTCATCATAGTCTTACAGTCTGTAGAGACTTGCAGCAGAAGAAATTTCTGAAGAAGAAAAGCTGACGTGTTTGAAGATAATAACTACTGATAAAAATTTCTCCCATGAACTTGCACAGTCCCTGCTTGAACTTAAAAATCCATTTAGCATTTACAATGTCTTGTGGCAGGAAGTTCCACAGATTACTTACACCATATGTAAAGATCCACATTTTCTTTTGAAGGTCACACCTGGGTTTTTTTGGTAGCTTGTGGTGCTTTCATTCAAAGAATAACGAATAGTCAATCCCTACTTAGCTGTTTGCCCCACTCATGACTTTATTGACTCCTATTATAACCCCATCATTTCTTGCCCTCAATTTTTTACATGCTGAATTTCCCAGCATGTGTACACAAATAATTTAGAAGCACTGAACTTGTTTATTGATGCAATGAGGATCACTGGTTACTTCAGGGCAGATCTGAGGGACTGAAGCACTTATATCTGTTGAGAGTACCAAAGCCCTGAGGGTGTCATTCTTTCAGAAATGTCCCTGGCACTGTCTGTCTGAGCAGTGATAAATAAAGGAGTCCAGATAATTTGCCATCAAGATAGGTCAAAGCCTTATATCAAGTAACAGAAGAGATACTGTCAACCTGAATATAGATTGTAGAAATATAGCTGAGCTGGTTGGGTTCAGCTTGAGACGCAGCTGAATCTTATCCAACTGCTCCATTCTAGAGACAACTCTCTCCCAGCACTCTAATATTGCAATTATAATAATCAGATGTAGTGAGGATTAAGTTTCACTGTGTGTCTTCTGCATATAATTGGCACTTAACTTTGTATCAGTGGTTGAAATTGGACTGTACTGCACTTGTATTTCACAAAATACTTGTTCATCCAGATCAGGAAAAGTGCTAGAGAGCACTGTGACTTTCTGCCTACCCATGCACAAGTTTCTATCCAATAGAAATCATAAAGATGCAAATTTGTAATGTGCGGAATCCTGCAGTGTTGGGGCAACCACAATTACCTGTCTGTAGGCTGAAAAGGAGTGGGAAGATATTTATATACCCATATAAATATCTATTTAGTTCTATACCTATATTTAAGAATTAATAAAACAGTTGAACTGAGGTTATATTTCTAAAATATGCTCATCTTGTCTAGCAATTTTGTAATGGAGACAGATCGTAATGAATCAATGATGTATTTTCAGAATTTCACTTAGAATTCAAGCCTCAGGAGAACTGACTAAAAACCATTGTCTCCCGAGATCACACTGTTCCTCTGCATTGAAGGGGCCAGAATACTTATATGCTTGATAAGGAATCCAAAGAACCTAAAAGAACTTGGAAATCGTATTTCCACCCAGTACAAGAGAATATCTTTCAGACTGGTGAGGAAATATGGCTGCAGCTTTTCCATGCTGCATGTTGCTCAGCATGGATACCTGTTGAGTCACAAGGGCTGATAAATTTGGGGTTTTTAATTTTAAAACAGCAAATATATCATGAAGCGAAATGCAGCTTCCCTTTTTTTCAGCTATTTACTTAGTCAGTGTTGTAAAACCAATTATTTTTTTTCCACTCATATAATAGTTAAGCAATCCATGTGAGTAAGTCTATGTCCCGACAGACAATATGGTTCAAAAGTGTTTCAGAGAATTGAACAAAGTTTTTAAAAAGAGATCTCTCTGAGCATTTGGGAGTCAATCTTGGATAGCTGAGAACTTTAATGAGGGTTGCTTTTACCCAGGGATTTAGAAAAATGCGTAATGTAGTATAATGCTGGCAAGAACTATTACTTCATCAATACCTTTTACAGTTTTTATATGTGAATTTGATGAAGAAATTTCTGTGTGATTCACAGGAATAAACTCCAAATGGCCTGAGAATGCCTGGAAAAAGACATGAGAGTGTCTATAATTATATAGTCTCTGTGGTAGCTTTTGCTTTCACAGAAAAAAAATTAAAAGTTCTTAAAGGATGAAAGTAAGTTGAGAAAAACCATGTACATCTCAGGCTGCAATTTCAGAACCTTGAGAGGGTGCTATTAAAATCTCTAACATGAGAAATTCAGTAATAGCTGTCGACTGTGGGGACTTTCATTCTCAGACATTAAAAAATGATTCCTGATGAATTTAAGATGGTTTTATCTTGGTGCAGTCTGCATTGTATTTTTCAAGCTTTCCATTACAATCTGCAGCATTGTCAAATTCAGTAAGTAATGTCATGATGATGATAGTGGGGTTTATACACTAACATTAAATCAAACATTAAAAAACAATGGAGCAGTGTATTATGGCTGTAATGTTTGCAATAATGAATGCACAAGCAAGAACAGAATGAGTCTGCCTTTTAAACAGTCATTAGTCGTTTTTTTTTTCCTTTAAACATCACTTACATGTGCAAATTCTCTTTCCAAACCTCTGTAGGGTAACATATTTGACATGTTATCAGGTTTCTTGAAACAGAAAATTCAGCACAATACTGCAATTTTCTTTTTTTCAGGCAGTGTAATGAATTAATTGGTTTTGTCCAGAAGAAAAAAAATTAAAGGTTGTATCTTTTATTGCTTCAACAAACAACTCACACATCATATGCAGTGTTTCAAAAGTGAAAAAATAAAAGGGGGATATTCCCAAAAGATATTATGTAATCAAAAGTAATTAAAAGTATGTTCATCAGTATGCTTGAACCTAGGTCTTTTTCTTGGAGTATAACAGTATTTGATTTACTGAAGAGATTATATACAGATTTGAATTTCTGTTTGTATTTTATCTTGCTTAAAAAAGAAATCCAGATGCTGCTGTGAGTAGAGCACTATCATTAGATGCTATCTTTCACCTTAAAATCCATTGAAGCACCAGAGTTATGTCCTGAGGACAGTCTCCCAAACTTTAGTGAACCTCAGCCAGGAAAGGTTTTATGTGACTGCCTAAAGGATTTCCTGAAATGTGATAATTTCCTCAGTTGAGACAAAATTATTTTGCAGTCACTTTCTAGACAATCCTTGTGATATTTTGATGCAGTAAGTGATATTATTATCAGAATTTTATAGTTAATGATACTGTGGCAGACTTAGTGTGAGTTAAAGCCAGATTTCCAAATTGCACTATTTCTATTAAGTGCTTAACATAAATTATTATCTTTTCAAAACATCTCATGTTTTTTGAGATCACTTGTTCATACAGTAAAAGGCAACACTGAAGAAGTGGTCCCAAACCATCAGATTCTGGTGCTAAAAGGAGGTTGGTTTATAGCATATTCAGTGAAGAGCATCGCTTGCAAAAGACAGTTTAGAAGAAACTAAGGCCTTTTTCTCCTGGATAGCGTAGGAAGTGTAAGTAATTCATTCCAAGTAAGCAGTGTGATGAGATTCCTCCAATTTTTTTCATTCTCTGCCCTTCAGTATTATCCCAGATTGCTTTGAACCCTCAGATGTCATTACCTGTCCTACTGACAGTGTTTTATTTATGCAACACAGTCACATCTTTCTGTTTGCACGAACAAAAAAAGTCTAGGAGGCCACAGAACAGTCCTCAAACTGTTTAAAACTGAGAATAACACCCACTCTCCCTTTTCCTCGTCCAGTTTTGTCCTGTGGCAACCAAAGTGCAGTAAGGAGTCAGGAGACCCAAAACTAAAACCTATGAGATCTTGACACAGCCAGTCAGATGTAGATGGGACACACCATGAGGACAGTGGACACAAGCCTGTGTAATCCCTCTTGACCAGGGACCCCATATGGCACATATTCAGCAGCATATCCACAGCTTTAGTAAATATTTGTGTTGAAGGTGATACAATACACTTTCTTTCTGGTTTAGGACAAAACCAGATATGTATTACATCTAAGTATTGTATGTAATACTGAATTTGTTGTGGAATTAAGGAAATTTATTGTGAAATTCTGAGGAATTTTCTGCTTAATCTGATAAACTATTTTGGCAATAATAATCTTTTTCTTTGTTATCCATTTATCTGGATATATTTTTAGCGGGAACTTAGTTTATTGTGAAGTTGTTCACATAGGAACAGAAATCTGTCAGATACTACTCTCCCTGCTATCAGTGCAACAGCAGAAGATTCTTTCTTATCGAGAAAAGTCACCAAAACACTGACTCCCTATGTTCAGCAGCCAGTCCTAATGTGGCTTTTGGGTGCACTTCTATTCCTTGACAGTAAACTAATCTGTTACTGTAAATTACTGAAGACTAAATTAGAAATAATGATGGAAGAAAACTCATTAAGGATAACATGTTAATGAGCCAGTACATTCTGTAGTAGTAAAATCATTAAACGTTTTATTTCATATTAGTAGCGCTTTAAATTTTGAATAAATATAAGCTAGCAAGTTCTTGAAAAATTTGGGAAAGGTAGTTAAATAAATATAATATACTTCTAAAGTATTTTTTTGAATGAAATGAAAGATTTTTATCCAGGTGATCGTGACCACTCAGCAGTATAACAGAGGGTCTCTACTGAATTTTAGCAATGGTTCAGTGTTTTTCTTTTAGTTTTTCCCCAGTTTATTATTTCTATGCAATGAGCACATTCCCATATTCTTTGCATGAATCTGTTGTCAATTAGGTGCATATCTTGTCATTCATACACAAAATACTGTACTTTTCACAGGAAATTTGACATACTTCAGACTGATTATTTTTTGGAAGAGAAAGAAATCTTTTTCTTGCCTTAAGTAAATGATGTGAAAGTGTCTACTGCATTGCATGGACTGAATATCAAGTATCTTATTTATACAGTGTTATTTATACAGTAACGGCTGATTATGGAAAATATAATCTGAAGGTTTTTTCCAGAACACTTATTGCTATCACACTTATTTATTAACTTTGCTGGTTTAGATAAAGACCATATACAAGAATTCATTGTAAATAAAATAAAAGTAAATAAAGAAGTATTTCAGTTTCTGTGTACTAAAACAAAATTTTTAGTCTTTCTTCTTTCATCACTATTAATTCATAATCTCTCTAATTTAATGTTAGTTTGTGGGAAAAAATCACAGATTTTAAAGACTGTTGCATTGCCTCCTCAGAGAAGGTTAACAGTAATTGTCCTATAACACATATTCACTAGTGATCAGATTTCCACACCATATATTCTATGAAAGGAGTGAAATAAATAGAATCCAACATCTGACTCATTCATAAAGTTATGTAATAAAACACTGTGAAAGACAGAACATAATATTCTAAAAGACAGAACCTGAGGGCTAGAATTTACAGAGAAATATGTCCATTAATGAAAATCCTATTTCAGTCAAAAGGAAGAGACTGTTTCGACTCAAAGGTGACCTCTTTAATGTGTTAAACTTCAGTTCAATATTTATTTAGAGTGAATATAAATCCTTTTCAATTTAAAAATATATCATGTTGGCACTTAGACATATGTATTTGTTAATGTGCAATAGCTTTCCTTTCAGTATATGAATTAGACGTATTTCCTATTTGTTGATGTGCAATAGCTTTCCTTACAACATATGACTAAGCATACAGTTCCAAAATTTGTTCTAAATCTTGATGCATTTGGGGTTAGAGTGCCAGTCCTCAGGCCAGTTTCTTCGCTGCTTGCCATGGTATAAACATCTAGAGAGAAAAAATAATGAAAAAAAAAAATCAGCATTTAGTGCAAAATGCTAAGCATTTTACTACACAATGACTATCATCACTGTATAATAACATCTGACAAATAGGCTATTACCATCAGAGGGGAGGCTGTTAAATCAGGCCTTAACTACTTTTATTAAAGGCTTGGAAGGTAATCACTAAAATGATATTTTTTTCTTGTGTGTTTATGCTTCTGTCTAAAGTCTTTAGAGATTTGCCAGTTACAATCTATCTTCTACCTGTTGTGAAACACTGGTAAGGAGATAATACAAGCAATTAGAAAAGCATTGCTCACTCCTGAAGTGTTATTACCTTAAATTAAAGTTTCCAAAGGGAATACACAATAGTGTTTCAGTGACATTTTTTTGTTCCTCTATTTTCCCAAAGATACCTTTTGTTTCTTACATATTCTGTCTAATCAGTAACTCACAGGTAGCTGCAGAATAGTGTCAATGCATTAAATATACTCCCTTTGGAGTAAGTAACATTAAACCTCAAATCCACAAGAAACAAGGCCAGTCTGTGATCCCTTTGTACATTATGTCAAAACAAAGCAACTTAAACCCCTTTCTTCATTAGTTTTAATCTTATGTGTCTTAAATATTTCTAAATCTGTAATTTCTAGACTTGCCACAGGGTTACACAAGTAATAGTGAGAATTACAGATGTGAATCTTAGCATGCTGATGTAAACCCACACATCTCCCACTTACCATGCTGTGCTGCATGAATTTTCCCAACTTGGGACCCTCTGTGATGGTCACAGCTGGTCAGCCCAGTCTGTGATTCACTGAAAGCTTCTCACATGGGAGACAAAACACAGGCTTTTATAAGGTGGGGTTAGGATGTGAAGCCCATCACTTTGCCCTCCTATCTGCCAAGGGCTATTCTGCTGTTTTGCTTCTTATCTCTGCCAACATAAAGCAATCCTGAACTTTTCCAGACTATTGCTCGTCTCTGAGAAAGTAGGAAGGGATCTGCAAAGCGATTAGAAACAATAATGAAATATATTACAAGAAATTTCATCACTCTCCTGAACATACTACCAATACCCTTCCTGTTGGGTGAGTGTCCAGCCCTGCTGGGAGGGTTGATCAGTGGATTCCTGCCCTGTTTTCAGAAGGTCTACACTGTGAAGTACCTCTGCCTTGGACAGTGAGCTCTGGAGCTGAAGCTAGTAGAGATGAGTTCCTCTGTCCACATGCCCAAGGGTGCTCCCTCACAGAAAGGCTGGACATATCCACATGGCATAAGATTTGCTTTCTCATCTCCCCTGAGCCTGGAGTACAGAATCTAGGACTAAAACCCTACTTTTTACGTGCGTGTAATTTGTTTTGTTTTTAATTCAGAGTTAGCACAGCTCTTTAGAGTGGGGCACTTTTTAACGTGAAAATGAGGGTGCGTGATGGTATTTGAGGACATAGAGCTTTGCTGCCATGTTGTTGCAAGACCATGCCAGAGGACAGTAAAACTTGTCTTCTGCAGTATTTTATCCACATCAATTAGCACAAAAAAGGAGAGCAAGTTTCAAGGGTAAACTTGATTGCAAAGTTATTTCACTTGTAGCCTTCACTTGTTTTTCAATAGGTCTGTGCCTGAATAGATTATGGCTCTGGAAAGCTAAAGGATTGGGTTCACAAAGGTAGCAAACGCTTCATGTATTTTTCTTGTCTCTCTCTTTCCATACGCTGCAAAAATATTGCAAAGTAAATAGATAATATAACTTATTTTCTTCTTCTAAAAGGATGGGTGATTTTACACAGAAATATTTAGAAATTCTGCTCAGAAATGAGAATTTTTGGGGGCTTATCAGTAACTCTTATCTCCTGGAACCTGAGCTGGAGAAAAAGTGAGTATTGTTTATACTTTATATTCAGCCCTACAGAACATATAGATTCACTGTGTCATAAAACCATTTTGTTCAGAAGGACTTAAAGGGTCATCTAGCTTAAGCTCCCCTGCCTTTGACAGGGACATCTTCCGCTAGACCAGGTTTCTCAGACCTCCATCCAGCCTAGCCTTGGACACTTCCAGGGACAGCACATCAACAACTTCTATGGTCAACCTGTTCCAGTGCCTCACCTCACATTAAAGAATTTCTTCTTAATGTACCATTTAAATCTACCCTTTTTCAGATTAAAACCAAACATACTATACTCAGAAGGAGATGCAGGGAAAAAAAAAAGAATAAAAAAGTAACAGCAACAGGAACTGTGTATGTTCAGATCACTTTTGGGTGTATTTTTTTCTGATTGTGTCTTGTTTTATGTACTACTTTCCTAGCAATTTGTCTTATGGCTTGTCTTACAGCTTAAAACAACACCATTTATCATTTTTCAGGCAAGTGAAACAGTACTTGTTTTCCCCTTAATGTGTTTATTTTTTAAGAAGCTACTATTTTTACATGGTATTGTAGCTCAATTACAACAAAAACCAACATTCATGCCAGAAAAGTGAGAGGTTTTTTAGCTTTTAAATGATACATATTTGTTTTCAAAATCAGATGTCACGGTCACCTGAAGTCAAAGCTCTCAAGCACATTTTTTCATCTGTTTTGATAAGATGAATATGGGAAAGTTCATGGCTACCAGAAGATGAAAAATTAAGTACAAACCTATATGATAGATCATAAAAATAATAAATCTTTACTTGTACTGATGTACAGTTTTCTTTGAAAAAAAGAACAAAATATATATTTAAATTAATAGACTTTTATTAAGTCTGATGGAAAATAGAAGCAATAGCTGCTTTGCTGTCAATTAACACACTTTGTATAGTGAGGATACAAGTGGCACTTATTACCTTTGAGCCACTGCTTTACTGATATATTCAGTGCCTGAGTGAGTAAATCAGCAAGGAAATTTAGTGCCTAGGGACTACTTCATACTGTTTGCTACCCTTGTAGAGATGATAGCTCCTTAAACAAGCCTGCGGGTGATACTTGTCACATTAATCTCCTGCCAAATCTATTTCACAACTTATGTAGTTGAAATATACACGAGTTCAGTTGATGAGAAATGCAGAAGAATAAATCATGAAGAGGATCAGTTAGTGAGGGGCTAAAAGCAAGTTGTCATTTGGTCTGTACATATATACATATATAGAAAACCTCTTTATAGTCGTGCAGGTCTTTAGTGGAACTTTGACATCATAAACTCAGATCAACTTCAGCAGGTGCTTTAGGATGGAAAGTTTTGTCTAAATTGTCCTCTGCTTTATATTTATTTTCCCTTTATCACCAAAAGTGGATGCTTCAAGGGTATAGGTTGGCACTGGTTCAAAAAAAGGTACATTTTTGTACATTTTTTACATTTGGAGGCAGTTTGTGGAACTGATGGAATAAAGAGTCTTATATTTCATCTATATTTTGAAAGTGAATTAAAGAAATGTCAAGTAATAGTGGTCATTTAAGCTAGAATTCTGCAGTTATCAATACATCAGAGGCACTAATCAATGACAGTCCCAGGGTATTATCTAGTAAACAGCAATTTAATTAAGTATATCAGTATGTTTATGTAAAAAAAATGTAATTATTTTCAACATTTGACTTTTTTCTAAAAAGAGGAAGCAGAAGTCTGAAAAGAGAAAGTCATGGACATAATATGTCTGTGCATTAACTTACAATTCAATTTTTAAGTATTATGCAGGCTGTTAGCTAAGCAATTTCTATTAGAGAGGGCAAATGAAAGCTTATTTTCTACTTTCAAATTGCAGGGGTAAAAATGCTTCTTGAAATACACCTACAAATTTGGTGAATACATTACAGTACTGACCTACTGGTTTGGAACTCCAAGAGAGAGAAAATATTTTAAATAAATGGTCAGAGGCAGGAATGACTGCTACAGCAATTCTGTTCACTTTGTAAAGCAATGACCCAGAGGAAGAGATGTGCAGTAGAGATAAAATTTCCTGATAATAAAAACTGGAGTAGCCATTGACAGAAAAAGTACAGTACAAAATTACTCTGATAGACTGATTGCCTGGACTGAAAAATGCAGTTAATTATTGAGAATTTTTCCTGTAGCTGGAGAAAATTTCGTACTAAAACCAAGAAAATAACATAAGTTAAATGACTGAGCACAACAGAATTCTGAGAAGTGTCTGAGAACAATGGATAGAAAGAATAAACAAATATTTTAATTGTTTTTCCTGATACAGAATCATGGTGTTCAATGTGTCGTGTGATGTTCTGAGAATAAACTCCACAAACTTGACTCGCACCTTGGGAATCTTACTGGCTGTTCTGACTTCATCTGGCAGTTGGCTTCTCTATTCTGTACCAGCTGTGTGCCTTGTCAGGGTTTAACCACTGAACTTGGTTTCTCAGTTTGGGCATCTGGGGTTCCAGTGACTTGTAAACCTAGTAGATATCAGGGTATTGCACTCGGATATATCCTCTCTTGGTGTTCCTTCAATTTTCCACAACTTTTGCTAAATTCCATCCTTCACACATAATAATTTTTTATTTCTATTTCAATTCTCTACAGTGTTGAGTTGCTGTTGATGATATGACCTCATAGCGCAAAGAGAAATGGAACAGATGGACATCCTTAGTCCAAGCAAATCCCTTCATGGTCACAAAAAATGGCATCTAGAGCAGGTTTCAAACAAGTGTGTGCAACAGAGGGTATCTTTCTAGTGGAGCCCAGAGCTAGCCAGAAGGGTGTTTCATCATATTAGAAAAACAAATGTTAGGCACTTTTGGTTTTGAACTGTGACTAGATGTTTGTGGGATCACAAGGTAATTCAGGCTGGAAGAGTCAAGGATGGACTAGATTGCTCAGGGCTGATCTAGCCTTCAAAGTATACAAGGAGAGAGATCACAGAGTGTCAGTGGAAAAAATACTTCAAGGATTCATTGTCTTTTTGAGAAGGTTATTCCTAAGCAAGGTAGATAGATATCACAAGTTGAGTTTTGTGAAAGTAAGTTTTAGATTTTTCTGATTAGAAGACATATGGCTTCATTCAGAAACAGATGATCATATAAAGCATCAGAGAGATTTCTGTGACTGGTGCAAATCACTACTTCACAGGGAGTTCATGAGGCTCTGATCACATTGCAGTAAATTCTTGCTCCTATGAAGAATTCTAGTCATGTCAGTGGAGCTGTTGCATGGACATTTTCGGTTGGCAGCAGGATCTCAATATTAGGCCCATAAAAATAATCTGAATTAATTTTCATTAACTCAAGATGCAAATGTTAGCTCTATGAGGGAAAAAAGAAAAGTGATTCAGGGAAAAGTAGTAGAGTTAGCTTTTCTGCTCATGTTGAGGTGGATCTCAGGACTACATGATGCTATGCCAAACTATATCCTCAGAGGAATTGCTCTTCTTAAGAGAAAGCTGAAAGACATGATGTTGGTCTTAAAGGCAAATGAAATTATCTGAATGGGGTTCAAACTGGTAAGAGGGGTAAGAAGATCTGTTTCATTGATATGGCTGCATTAAGTGATGCAGAAATTTACATGTTATTGTATGTCAGTGCCAGGAAGAGTTACACCAAATAGTGCCATTAACACTGGCAGAATGTTATACCTGTTTTCATGATTAGAGACCATGTGGTTAATTATACCTTCCAAATTTCACAGAACAGCGAGCCTGAGTAATTTTGCAGGTTACATTAATTCATAATATGTAAAAAGGCTATATAATACCTGTGGCTGATGAGCTGTAAATTCACACACACCTGTCATTGTAGGCCAGGCAGTCCAGCTCCCAAATCACTATTTCATAGTTTTCTATGTAGGAAGGGATTTTTCTGTCTTTAGATATCAAGAATGAAACATCTGTGCCTGGGGCAGTCACACAATAAACATCTTCAAAAGGTGAGTCATTCTAAGATTTGTACTTTTATAACCATCTCTGGGGGGAGACGAATTTTCTTCTACCAGTGCCTGTCTATTATTGCTTGTTAGAGGAGAGAGAATTTTACCTTTTCCTAATTCATAATTAGACATCTAATTTGGATTAGAAAAGAAAATTTCTACCATATTTTTTATCATTGCATTTTTACTTTACTGCATTTCATGTAACCATTTCTAGCTTTTCAAAGCTGATCTGCGTTTCTTGTCCTGACATACAAATGGTCTTGCCAAGTAATTCAGGTCTGTTTCTTTATAGAAATTGATAGATTCAACCCAAGATAACCAGTATGCCAAAGGGAACACATAAATATGGAACCCTAAGAGGAAAAAGCTGAGTATTTAACAAATTATACCTAATGGTCTTAACATCCTTGAAGAAATTGCTTAAGCCCTGTGCATAGCTAGGCCAGGGAATGTATATTATTACTGTTCTGCAAAAGAAACTGCAAGAATTGTTTAATTCTGCAGCTAACAATTTACTACCCACCACCAAATGTTGTAAACAAATATAAAAAGCAGATAAGAAGCAAAGCTGAATTTCAGCTGAAGGGCAGCAAAAGTGATGTTCTTTACTGATGCTTTTCAGTTTCACTTCTTTGTGTTTCTTTTTTTAAAAAAAATGAGGAATTCCAGTTTATGATTTTTTTAAGGGTTTTTTTCTTTGTTTGCTTTTTTTTTAAATGATTTTACTGGAGGCCTCATTTGTAGCTTTGTCAGCTCACCACTACAAAGTAGGAAAGCCAGCACTGAAGAATCCTAAATGAGAGTTACTTGTAGAAAATATTCCCTAATCAGCAAGGAGGGTTGGTCTGTGTCAGTTGGGTTTCACTTCTGACTCATTTATATTGACATGCTGGAACTGATGCTGTGTCTATAAAGCCTCACGTACTGCAGTATTTCCTACAACAAAAGGTGGACAATATGCTCCTGCAGTCTTCAAGGACTCCCCAGGCATCAGATGAAGCCCTGACTCTGTTTCTTCTCTCCCGTTATTTGCCTGGCCTATTGCCTGACCATCTGCAGAACTCTGTATTTATGCCACTATTTCATTTACTTCTCTGAGGTGAGCTTTAAGGAGAAGGCAGCAAGGTGAATCTAGCCTTACTGCATAATGTCTTAAGCTCTGTTGTTCAAATAGGGCAGCCCTAACCTAGCAAGTCAAATTAAATCCTCCCTTGTATTAACTCACAGGCTATGTGGCAAATAAATAGCCATGAAAAGAAGGGAAAGTTCAGTCCTTTTAAAAACCTTCTTGCACACTGATAATGGCACAGAAAGAAAGAGCTGTGGCTGTTATAGCTGTGGTTGTCTGATAACAGAGGAAATAAAAAGTCTGCAGGTGAATTGAAGTGGTTTTATTCAACTAGGTGAAAAAAAAGATCGGAAAAATCAAATTCACAGGCATACAAGACCTTCTAAAGTAAGTATATACACTGGGGAGTTACATTTGAAAGAAAAAAATCATCTCCTTGCTGTTTCAAGGCATTTCTGTTTACAAAGGAAAGAAAACTTTTCAGTGAGAACTGTGGGCATCAGAAATATGTTTTAAGTTGTATCATAGGAGACACCTATGCTATCCATAAAATTTACATAAATTTGTTCCACATTACTTCCCTTTTGAAAAGATAATATACATTGGGAAAATATTTATGGTTTTATCCCTCACACAAACGATAGTCCCTCTAAAATTCTCTGCCTCCATCTCTGCTCTAACTATATTACAAAGACTCATGGAATAAAGGGAATCTTTCTCCTCACTTTTACTCTTTTTCTTTGTTTGTGGCTGCCTCCAGAAGACTATTTTGACAACACAGCTGTGTTATCAGGAAGATATATAGGCAGTTAAATGTAAAACTTGACATTTACATGTTTCCTTTCTTAGATCTCAAAGAGAACTGTGAAAAAGTTTAAACACTCTCATCAATTCATACAGGGAAGAAAGTAAGATACAGTCAGAGGCAGAACTGAGAACAGAACCAATCCTTCTTATCTCTAGACAGGAGCTTGTCATTTTAGAGCAATTATATTATCTAGTTTGGGTTTTATGGTGAAAAAACCCCATATATCTGAGACTGCAGTATGCAATGTGAGAAAATGCACGTAATTACACCTTCCATTAAGTGTTTCTTCCTTGCAGAAATAGCCCATCTAAAAAGTTTTTTTTTTTTGCCATGTATGGTCTGCTTAGAGTTTTTGCTCAGTGTTCTTCCTGAATAAATGAGATAGGAGGTTATTACTAAATTGATGGTAGCAGACAGAAACCTTTCAGAGGAAAAAAAAAAAAGTTTGCTGAGAAACACATGAAGGAACTTCGTATCTCCTAGGCTAATTCTATAACCTATAGCTGGAGATCTGAACATGTTTATGAGTGAAGATGTGATTTATGCTTTAAAGTAAGGAAAGATGATAAAGATGAATTTGATCATCCTGTCCGTTTCATCATCACATAAGCTGCAGTGTCAATTCTTTGATATAGAGCAAAATCATATTAAAATGATAAGAACAGAATTAACAGGGAATGGAGAAGAAAGAAAAAATAGTAATTGAGATGGTTTATGGAGACCAAACATCAGAAAAAAAAAAAATCCTTGAATTGTGAATAAAAAATGCTCATTGGGAAATAGAGGTTCCAAATTTGATTTTGGGAGCTTAAATACGAAACAGGGATGTAGGATTACTTTAGAAACAGCATCTCCACAAGCTAGGATCAGGAGCAGATAGTCAGGAGAGTGCATATTAAGTTCTTCCTTGACATGAAATCGCATATTGATTTAATTATTGACATGAGTAAAGTTACTGCAGGTCACAAAAGGGTTTCCAGTTATTCACATTGGTGTCTTCTGTTTTCACAGACCCATTTCATCAGTGAGACTGATGAATGACTCTTTCAGGTAGCATTATGAGTTTTGTCAAAGAAATATGAAGTTCAGTTTTGTTATGTATTACAGATCTGTTTGGCACTGCTCAGAAATGTTTCCCTTTGGGGGGGAAAAAGGCAACCCCCCTTCCTCCCAAACAAACAGAAAATTAATTTTAAAATATGTGTAAAGAAGAAAGTATTAAATTAAATATTCTGTTTTCAAAGCAAGCCTGAAGTGAAAATCACATGGCATTTGAATCCAAACTCCACACACCCAGATTTCCGAACATTATAAAAGGCAATTAATAATTATCTTTCTTCAATCTATGCTGTTTAAGAGTCAGTTGAGTATCAAGCAGACTTAATGGGTGCAACTTAAGGAATTAATTTAAAATACTTGAATACAAGGATCTGGATTCTGCTCATTACTGAATAAAAGAAAGGTGGTGAGTAACACTCTTCTTTTTATTCCAGCATTAAGGCCTTCCTTATTTTAGAATTCTTCGAATAACAACAAATCCCAGCACCAGACATCTAACAGACTATGGCTTTCTCATAGCCACTAGAAAAATCTAGTCTAGCATAGGGAAGACAAGTTTACCCTTTCAAATTACTGTTGTGCTTTCCTGTGTAATGGCTGCCTGACTGTAAAAGTTCCTCCTGGGCAGAGTGCCCCTGAATACCTATTAGAGCTTTTCAAAGACAAAGCAGAGTGGTTTATGTTGCTGTGTAAGCTGAAAATTCTGGTTCTTAGGTACATTACTTGACAGTTCACTGTGTGAAGCTATTACTAATTAAACAGCTTTGTTTTACAAAGTTTGTGAATTTCATAAAAAGTTTAGAAAACAGTGTTTACACTTAATGCAAACAATCCAAGGTTAGAGTCAAAATACTTACTTATTCATGAAGCTTTGGGCTTTCATGGCCTTTCAGTTCCATTTTGTTCCCTATTTGATTAAATGTGTGTGTTTAAGATTCTTTTTCTTTTTTTCATTTCCATTACAAACATTACTAATTTTCAACTCAAAATTAACAAGCTCTGCATGGAGTTTTTCTCTTAATAGATGATGTTGATACTGTGTGACATGAGTTAATATTACTTCAATAATAAGTTAAAGTGCAGAAAATGTCTTTAAAGGGAGGTGACTGAACCACTTTGATGGACTCTTTTGGTAAAAAAAAAATATATATATAAAGAAAACACAAGACAAAAAGGGAAAATCTAAATGAGAAACAGCAGAGGAAAATGGACATGTTAGAAGAAATAAGAGTCACATTTAACGCAGCCATCATAAAGAGTTTCTAGCAGAAGTCCATTTTTCAAGTCCAGTGATGTATTCGGTAATCCTTTATTTGTGGGGAGAAGAGATTCAAAGTTGAATGAGAGAGTCGACAGTTTCGAGTACCTGCTGACCTAATGAGCATTATTAACATTTTACCATTTGGTAATATATTGTGTAGGTCAATGTGAGTTGATAAAATAGAAATGCAGAGATAAGTATTGCTTCCACACTAAGCAAGCAGATTGATTTTGTATTTACCTTTAAATTTTTAATATTATAGTTATGGAAGAACCTGGAAGGGGCTCTTTTCCTCCCGGAGAAGGGATTGTATGGCATAAAAATTACTTTTTCAATACATTTTGTTGCACCTAGATGGCCTTTTCTCCTAGTCACAGAGGCAGGAATCTGAGAGTATTATTAACTTTAATAGGAAATATCAGATATTTTTGATGAGTACCTTGAGACCATCAGTGATCATTCAGAGGTCCTCAGTCACATACATAAGCTGGACTGTACTCTTCAGCAGCTATTATTTGCTTTTACAATTTCAATTAAGGTTTCTGCATTGATCATTTGCTTAATGTCTTATTTTACTTACTAATTTTTTTCTACCTTCCAAACATAGTCACAGAATAACCAGTATCAATGCTGTTCCCTCAAAAATGTGTTTGCAACTTGAAGAATTTTGTCCTTTGCATGCAAGTGCACAATATTTTTTTTCCCCTACTGTAGCAAAAGTAGCATTGATAAATAAATATCAAAGAAGAGTTCTTCAATTTGCAACTATTTCTCCTATCTGAAATTTTGTACAAGACTCCCTGTGTTGTGCTGGTCTAAACATGCTTTTAAGTGTAATAACTACTGCTTTCTATGAACAAAGACCAATATTTTCTACAGATTTTGCATGAAGATTAACTTAGTTAAAATGAAGTCAACACACAAAATAATGCCAGTTTTTCATGTCACTATCTGCATTTTAGCTTGAGTAGAAAGAAGGATGAGAAATCCAGTCAAGTGGCTTATGACACTGGCTACTGGAGTCAGATATTGTATTGCTTGTCTCCTATTGCTACTAGAAATACACATCTTGAACCAAAAAAGCTGAGGCACGTTTCCTCTAGGGCTTGGAACAGGAACTGAAAAGTTAATGAAAATGTTTTCCTGAGTTGCACACAAACTCAGTAAGCAGGTCATGTATTTTGAAGATGTACTTAACAACAGTAACTTTCTTACAGATGCTTTGGAGAGTAACGCTTATCTCCCACACCGTTTGAAGCGTGGGGTTAGTCGCTTTGTCAATCAGCTCAGCACAACAAAGCACAGCGAAGGGTCGTTGTCATTCAGTTTCTTGACACAGGTACCGGGCATGATTTGATTACTCTCAGTAGCCACACGTGAAGTTAGTTGCAGAGGCAGAGGGTCTTGTAGATTTGCACTTCAATCGTTATTCCAATTTCAAAAGAAAATATGCCAGTGTGGCTGTAATGCTGTTGATAACTTGTCTTTCATCTGTGAAATTGCTTTTAGACTTGGTGCCTACCTTGAACATAAGCACTGCAGCTTTGCTACTCTGCTGGATTCATTTGAAAGACACCCTGCTGCTGTAGCCTGGAAGAGCTACTGTTGAATTTTAAAGGGTGTTTTGTACAAATGCAGTGATCACTGAGGACAGGCATCAGAGACATGGTATTTGCATAACAGCTTTTAGAAATAGTAGTAGAAAGCAAAATGTTGTAAAAGTGTGGATAAAGGGAATTTTCTTAGCACCACTCTATCCTGAGTGCCTTTCAGTGTTCAACTGGCTCTTCTCTAGTGTCTGTTTTAATGATACCTACCCTGATTACAGTATTTTTAATAGAAACATGCTCAGCTAATATCTCCAAAGTAAGCAGGTATACATCCCACTTAACAAAGTTATTTACAAAGAAGCAGGTGGCAAAATAAAAATTCAGATCTCTGCCCTGCTTACTGGTTGAATGCTGGTTCACGCTTACTGCTTGAAGTAAAAAGGGAGCTCTGTCATCTCAAGCCAGAAAACATGCTTTCAGATTTATCCACTGTTTTTTAAATACTCTTTTAGAGTACTGTTTATCTGTAGGGAACCACAGGAACTTAATTCAGAGGGACACTTACCACAGCCTTCAAAGTATACTGCAATGTCTAACTGATCAATGTTATTTCCAAGTTGTGAGTCTAGATTAAGGAGAAAAGAAAAATGAGAGCATGATGATTTTAACTACAATATGGACATTACCATGTTTACAAGTTGCAGTAAGAGTTGAAAAATTTTGCCTTCTAACTATCATATATTGGAAAAGGTAGACATTTAAAGTATAATGGCTATTTTTTTTCTTATTTACCACCAGTTCTAATAGGGAAATACTGGATTTTAAATGTGGTTTTTTTGTTGTTGTTGTTGTTGTTTTTTGTTGTTGTTCTTTTTTTCCTTTTTAATTCATCTTGAGAATCTGAGATTCTGGTACTTTCTCTTTCTTTCAGGTCATGAGCTAAAATATTTTTTGCAGATTATGAAATAAAAAATATCTGAGCTACACTAGTTCCTTGTTTGTGTGTCCCCAAGTTGTCAGCAAAACTCCCTGAAGCATCCTCAGATGCCTGAAATGGGAGTTTGGGACATGAAGGGGAGAAGCATGAAGGGAAGAACAGAGGGCTGTAAGATGATATTTATGTGAACCATATCCTTGTGGAGCAGACATCCTTTCAAAAAAATTATCTCCTTGCCCGGATAATTAGTCTGAGTTTGAAACAGCAGGAAATAATGGTACATGCCTCGTTTGCATCTGCCCGTTCACTTGATTCATGCAATGATTTAGAGATGTGAGACACTCACTTTGTCTTCCCAGTTACCTGAAAATCAACTCATTATAGTTTAAGGAGGGGCAGCATTTCTGTGGTTGCACACATAGGGCTTGCAGCAGTGAACTTTTTGTTTGGATATGTAGGGGTATGGATATGTAAATCCAGTACCATTCTTAACCATTTGAACAGTGTGCTTTCCTCAGATGACATTTCCCACTGTGTAGAGAAGCTACAGTTTCCCTTCGGGAACCACTTTGAGCTAAGCTACAAATGACCCTGTCTTTTATTTTGGTCTACCCACAGTATGCTGTTGTTCTCAAACAGGCAATAACCAGTGTGAGCAAAGGTTTTTTACCTTGTTATCAGATTTTTTGTCTTCTAGGATTTTTTTTTTTAAATAAACAAAGCCAGCTGCTCTTTGGTGGCCAGCTTATTTATTTGAGTTGGAAATAATGTATTACTTTAATATTTGCTGTATAGTCCTGTAGCTAAGATCCTGAATTCTAGGATTTGCCAGGATGGGTCAGGATCCTTTTAAAAAACAAACAAAATTGAAACAGGTACTGACATCAAAATTATAAATTTGAAATATTCAGAAGAAAAAATTCTTTCAAAATCATAAATATCGTTGAAGTGCAAAAAAAAAAAAAAAGAGCAAATACAGTCAGCTGAAAGAATAACTTTTTTCATTTATCTTTTTTCAAAATACATTTTATCATTTTTTTTTTTATTTTTCAGCTCTGGACTCATCAGACTCACAGTAAAAGGATAAAAATTGATAAGTCTGTGGAACAGCATTTGCACATCCACAGTGAAGATTTACCCATAGCCAAATCATGACTATAGTGCTCTAAATGGCAACTCCAGTAAGAAAAGTCTGATGTGAGAGTGATTACATCAGAATTCCTTATACTCCTTTTGACTTGGATGTTGTATAACTATTATACAGTCCAGCAGAATGCAATCGTCTCCAATGTAGTGGTTTTTATACATCACACAGGCAAGAATTATTGCTAATGCAGCATGCCTTCCTTCTGCATCAGTGTTCTTCTGATTATTCTGAGGACTAGTGCACCCTATAGCGTCTACAACATGCTTTGTGAGATTTGCATTGTGTAAATGTAAATGGGCAAAATGGAGAACTGTGCAGCAGCGTTTAAGAGCTGAAGGGATTAAACAAACTGATATAACTACAAAGGGAAATGTCTCTTTTAGCACTGGGAAACCCATGTGTTTCTCTGAAACTGCCCAGAAAAGAGGTTCTCATATTTTTGTCCTTGAATCTCAATTGATCTTAAGGACATTCACTTTTTTTGCCCATCAATTCTTATTTTCTGCTCTCTTTTCTTATTTCTAAATACTAATAAACTTCACTCAAAGATGGCTATATATATTTAACCCTTTATAATATCAGTTTACTCAGTTGGCCACAGGCATGCTATCTGACAGTTTGTGACAGAAATACTCCACGTAATTGAAAAAGAGAAGGAAGCTCTGCTGCCAGAAGTTCTCTGAAAGGCATTTCTCCTTAAGAGGGTGATTAATCCAACCTTTGCCATGCATAAGATAGGTGTCTAAATTAGTTCTTTATGCTCTATTTTTAACAAAGAGGAGAGGTATGAGTCTTAAACTTATCTTGTTTAGGGCTCTCATAGGTTCCAGAAGTGCTTGTTGCTCTGCATTGTTTCCAAAGAGGCCTCAATCTGCTTTACCCTAGACACTGATTTTTAAAGTAGTTACATAAGATGAAGTTCATAACCAGATATTAGAGTGCTGTGCACTGAGCGCAGTCCTTTGTGACATGAATTTGTTTTGCCAGTTGCTCAGCCTGGCCAAATAAAGAGCAATTAAGATAAACTACCAAGGCATCAAGATCAAGGGGATATTTTCAACACTTCTCAGAAGAACTTGTGGAGGCATATGAGAACACAGGTTCACTTTGTTATTTCCATTCTTCTGACAGAGATTCTTGGAAATCCCATATAGTAGTTATAACCAGTTAAATCGGAAAGAACCTTTGCATTATTATTAAAGTCATAATTTGAATTTATAGTCTTAGTTTTCATTCCTGACTTTTGCTTTTCTTGCTTCTTTTATGTTCAGCTTTCCTAAACTAGTTTCATACAATAAGCATGGCTATAATGTCACATGCAAAAAAAAAGTTGAGAAATTTTTTGGGGAGTATCCCTGAGAGAAACTACCCTCTGGCTCATGACTCTGGCTCATTTTAATGACTCAGGTATCCCTGGTTTGGTTTGGAAATGGGGACATATTCAAAATAAAACATATTGATTTATTCCAAGTCTCTACTTGGACCTAGGAGTGGTGACTAAGCCCATTTGCATGTCAGAGTCCTTTACACTTTTCAGCGTGGTTTAATTGCAGGATAGGGTTCATTGCCTGAATTTGCATCTCCAGCTCAGTAGAGGTATTTAGAATTTCATCATCTATGTGCATTAAAAACCATGCAAAAATCCTTTATTACTAAAAAGAGTTCAAAGCAATGAAACTTTAAATACAAATCCCTTGAGCTGTTATGCAAGTTCCATGTATTGCGCAGAAATTTAAATTAAGTAATAGTAATAGTAAAGAGAAGTTAAGCATGAAACAAAGAAATTTTCTATGCTAATTCAAATTTATTTTCTTACGTTTATATATGCAAAGTTTCTTTGGAAAATGAGTTATTTCTCTCTTTGTCCAGTGTTGACTTAACAGGTTTAACTTGACAGTCTTTAAAATTCAGATTTATGTTCTGGGGTTTCAACATATTTCTATTTGGCTCAAGTAACTATGCTTTCATTCCAAGTGTGTATATAACAGTGCACAGCAGGAATACTTTACTAGCATGACACATAAATCTGAGATTTTGGATTTCTGTATTTGGTATCTCTTGTTTATTTTCCATCTTTACAGCTGTAAATAATCACAGAAGACTTAGAAGGAAAATACATAACAAGAAGAAAATCTTTTCCTTTTGCTTGGCCTTCTCAGAAAATTGCTTAATTTTTGCCTGCACTTTCACATTGTGCATACATGTACATGTTTACTGTTTTATGTATGCATTATATGTTGCACATAGCCTCCTTTTTAACAAAAACTATTAAATATACATACATATATATATATATATATATATATATATATATATAAGTGTGACTTATAAGTTAGTTGCTCCTTGAATAAAATCCAGTAGAATCCTAGTTTGGTAAATGCCACACACTTCTTTATCTGGTTAAGTTTAAAGCATTTTTCTCTGCTTTCTATGACTGTGTGTCATAGAAATGGTTGATGAGATCCCTTTGTCTAAGTTAGATTTTTAAATGTTACAAGTCTATGTGCAAATTAAGAGTCTACTCCTTTATAGACAGTAGAGAGAAAATAAATTAACTGGCTTCTGGATGTTTTATTAAATTTCAAAGATTCTGGTGTGAATAAATGATTTGCCTTCCATGTAACTGGGCCATAGAACTAAGTCTCAGGGTGGTTTTGACCCAATAGAACTCAGTTTCTGCCTCTTTACAAGATAATTCTGCCTTCTGCCTCAGGTGGGATGGTATTTGCAGGAAGATTTTCAAGATAAGATTGATTGAAAAATGAATTGACATAATATCTCCTTATCTTGTTTTTTTTTAAAGCTGTTTACCCAAAATGTTTATGTCCTTATTCCTAGCTCAAATTTGTATCCAGACCATTAAGATACCTGCAGAGCTACTGAACTCTGGTTCTCATTAGAGATCTTTTGCTGTTGGCAATTATCTTGAACAAACCTTTAAATACATTTTTACTCTGTATAATATGCTTTTGCAATATTGGTAAACATGCACATCTGTAAAACATAACTGTCTATCTTTATTCTATTTTACCCAAAGAAATAAAAGTTTTCAAGCCAAAACTATTACTAATATCACGTGACGTACCTCTCAGATAATGATCTATCTCTTAACTCCTGTTTTGTTGTTGTTGTTGTTGGGGTTTTTTGTTTTGTTTTGTTGGGTTTTTTTAAAATTCTTTTATTTTTTCTGAGACACCCTTAGATGAATCAGAACTTTGTCACAGAACATTTTAATTCTCTGGAACAAGTTAGTGCATATTATACTTTGTGTGATAAGGTAATTTCTTATCCATGTGTGTTGTAACTACTGCATTTTGGAATCTAATAATTTTATTTTTCATAATAAAATTAAAATTATTGAATACTTCTGCTTTTGCTTTCCATTCTTCTTCAATTGTCATTGTTTATGCATAAGTGGTTCCTCCAAAATGCACACAGCCTTTTTTCCTGATAACTCTACATAATATTTATAGCACTTTCAAGCCATGAGGTAGGAAAGAAGTGACATTCACTATCAGCTTGATTTGAGTACTCATTCAAAAAAGCTTTTAGCTTTGATTGGCACAACAATAACATCATTTCTTATCCTTTACAGAGCTTGCTATGCACCAAAAGTGAAGAACTTCCGTGAGTTCCTCTACACTTACGTGAAATTAAAAAGTGATAGAGGGTGGCCCACTATCCAGTTAGGTAAGGGAGTGTGTACAATATTTTGCTGAATTAAATTCCCATATGAGATAATAATAAAATAATAGGTATTTAAACTCTTATTTCACTAGCACATTAACACAAATCTTTAAATCTTAAACAGCAAACTATCCCAGCATTGGTTACTGACACTGCTATGGGAATTTAGTCTATTCTTGGCAGATGAACCATAGAATCATGGACTCATAGAATGGTCTGGATAGGAGGGGACCTTAAAGATCATCTAGTTCCAACCCTCCTGACACTGGCAGGGGCACCTTCCACTAGACCAGGTTATTCAAAGATCTATGCAACCTCGCCTTGATCGCTTCCACAGATGGGGCACCCACAACTTGTCTGAACAACCTGTTCCAGTGCCCTTTCACCCTCACAGTAAAGAATCTGTTCCTAGTATCTAACATAAATCTGCCCTCTTTCAGTTTGAAGCCATTATCACTTGTCCTATCACTACATGCTCTTGCAGAATTCCCTTTCTAGTTCTCTTGTAGCCCCCTTTAGGTACTGGAAGGCTTCTCTGTTCTCCAAACTGAATAATCCTAGCTCTCTCAGCCTGTCTCCACAGAACAAGATCAATGTCTCTACAGTCTGATAATTTCTTTCTTCTCATAGATTGTTTTATTTCTGTGTTTATTCTACAGGGTTGTGAAGATAGTCTTTATATAGGGGTCAGTAACAAAGGCTAATACATCTTTAGAAACATTATAAGGCAGAAACTGTTGGGACTAAAAAGTAGAAATATTTTAGGAAAGCTATTTTCACAGCATGAGACTGTTCATAACTGATAGCTTATTTTAGCAGTTTTCCAAATATATGGAAGAGGGATTTGTGGCTAAGAGATCTAAACATGTGTGACTGCTGAGATGCTGCTGGGTGCCAGTTGTTAGCAGACACCTGCTTATGAGTGTCCATTGCTATATCTGAAAGTAACTCTAACTGAGTTATAATTGTATCTTTAAAGCTCTGTAAAAGATTTATGGCACTATTTAACAGTGCCTTCTATATCTATACTTTTAATAGCCTGCTGTTTAATCTAAAACAGCTATTATTTTTTCATTAATGTGCTTACTGCTAGGCAACTGAGATTATCATGAGTATCTAGCCTAACTAGACAAGAAGTAATGATTTTGGTTTTTCTGTTTGGGGCAGTTTATGATTTGGGTTTCTTTTTTCCCTTTAGTTAGGACCTCCTATGAATGGTATCCTGGGGGACCAGAAAGAATAGTCATTAAGAAACAGCTTTTAGATAAACAACATCTACAGTATATGCATGCAAATAGTCATAGACTTTCGTTGCTGTGAGTCAACAGATTCTGTTATCTATCTATATCTATATATCTATATCTAATCTATATCTAATCTATATATCTATATATATATATCTATCTGTATCTCTATCATCTATATCTATATCTATATCTATATCTATATCTATATCTATATCTATATCTATATCTATATCTATATCTATATCTATATCTATATCTATATCTATATCTATATCTATATCTATATCTATATCTATATCTATATCTATATCTATATCTATATCTATATCTATATCTATATCTATATCTATATCTATATCTATATCTATATCTATATCTATATCTATATCTATATCTATATCTATATCTATATCTATATCTATATCTATATCTATATCTATATCTATATCTATATCTATATCTATATCTATATCTATATCTATATCTATATCTATATCTATATCTATATCTATATCTATATCTATATCTATATCTATATCTATATCTATATCTATATCTATATCTATATCTATATCTATATCTATATCTATATCTATATCTATATCTATATCTATATCTATATCTATATCTATATCTATATCTATATCTATATCTATATCTATATCTATATCTATATCTATATCTATATCTATATCTATATCTATATCTATATCTATATCTATATCTATATCTATATCTCTATCATCTATATCTATATCTATATCTATATCTATATCATCTATAACTATATCTATATCTATCTATATCATCTATAGCTACATCTACATAATCTATATCTACATCTAATCTATAGCTATATCTATATATAAATCTATATGTATATCTCTATCTATCTATCTATCTATCTGTCTATCTACTGCTCAACCTCTTTATACTAGCATTGAAAGAGAAATCTACTTTAAATCATATTTACCTGTGCAGGCTACTAGGTCCTTGCATCATCAGAGTAGATGGGAGTTGATGAATTTGATCATTGATCTTCACCAGTTTTGATATTTTCTAGCTTAGTCCAATATTGAGGCTTCTCTCAAATATTCCAATATTCAGAGCTTCTCTCAAGGCAAATGAGTTGTACAGTAGAAGTATTCTGGGATTTCTCCATCATCAATGAAACATTTACTTCCAAACTGTGGAGCAGAAGGGAGGAATGGATGTTTTTACATGGCTAATGTAATATGTTCATAACAAAACCAAAACTGATTTAACTTTGCTCCTTAAAAAAATGATACTCTTTCAAATAACTTTATTATCAGATTTAATTCCACTCATTAACCTAATTATTATTGCAAGGATAGATACCATCAGTGAGCTCATGTCTTAACAGAGGCAGTTCTTAAAAACTGATGGAGTATTCATTGTTTCTCATTAGATGTACCCAGCTTGCTAGGATTTTCATTGTCATAGGGGTTTCTTGTTTCTATACAGGATTTTCTGAGGGAAAAAAAATTATTTGCGCTGTGCACTGTATGAGCAATGCTTGTACAAATGACAAATTGTGTATCCTGTCATGGTAGATTTACTGTGCGGATTTGAGCCATGTTCATGTAAAAAGCTCAGAGGCTTCCTTGTGGTGCATGTACTACGCAGGTGATACATTTTCCCTTTCACAATCAAGTGACAATGGTATTTATCAGAACATCCTCTTTACCCTCAAAGACTTTCTGAGACACAGCAACCTTTGCTAGGCAAGGCAAAGAATTAGAGAAATAGAACAAATTGGCAACATTGTGTAATAAACTAGAAGGAACATCAATATCTTAATCTTGAATATGACACTGTCTCACTTTCCTGTGCTGGATTTGCATTATATTTGCCATCAGAAAAAATGGTAATCACAGCTTAAATTATTGTGGAAATATTAATTATTTAAGGCTTGTGTAAGTGCTTTCAAAGATGTCAAAGAGTATATTTTATGGGTTAACTTGTTTATTTGGTTGTCTCTCTCAAGTTATAGGATACCTCTATCCTTTAGAAGGTATAAACTGTGAAGCTCTACAACTGTCTAAAATTTTTGCCTGACTAAACTTGAGAGCTTGGATTGACAGTAGATTTGTAGTGCAATATTTCTAGGCAAGCACAGTCTTAGCATCTGTAACTGCTTTAAGCTAGAATGCATTGTAACAATCAGGTAAATTAATGGTTGCTCTGGAAAATGGTTTATTTTTATTTACTTTCCAGATTTTCTGCATCTCATTAGTTCCAAATGCTTCAATAAAATATCTGATATGTTACTGGCAGAACTGTTTCTACTCTTTTCCTCCTTTTCACCTGTCAGTCTCCTTGAATTTCATGACATCATTTTAATTTTATTTAGACTTAGAAATAAAGTTTCCAACTTTATTTGGAATAGGTGTAAAAGGACTAGAGAGGCCATTTAAAATATTCAGGGACAATTGTCTAAAATCCCAAGCAATAGGTATCTTGATTTTTCTCAATAGATCCTTTTGCAGCAGAGGTCAAACGCACAGAGAGTGCCTCCTCTGCAATTCGCACTTTGGGAGCATTTGCCTCCTTCTTTATCTTCTCTTTCCATGAAGCCTTTCCCTCTTCTTCTTACTCTCTTTGTTGTGTTCTCCTTGTGAGTTTCTTACTGTTATGGTTTTAATATTTTCGTTTCAGCAACTTAAATAAAAAAAATACTAGGGTCAGCTTGAGGTTGCAATGATCTTTCTTATAAGAAGAAGTTAAGAAACAAGACTGGCTTTTTCAGCACTTGCTTCTGCATTTTCAAGGACCATGAAAGGGGAGTTGTGCAGACATAGATGACACTTCCCTGCTTAGTAATCAGTTTTTTATTTGCTCTCTCTGAAAAAAGCAAATGCTTCATTGGCTGCATCTTCAAAAATCTGTAGACAGAGTAGGGAACTACAGCTGCAGAGTTTAAATAATTTTTTTCCCTGAAGATCTAAAATCTTCAAAGGTAATTGATGCAGTACTGATTATTATTATTATTTTCTATTTTCTTTATGAAATATTAGTAATAATAATGATTCAAAATTAAACCAAAGCAAAATACACCATATAGGCACTGAACTTTGGAGGAGGGAAGACTGGAGGAAAGAGATTTTAGAATCTTCATTGGAAAATGAGGCTCTACTGTCACCTTAACAGACTTAACACCAGGACCTGAACTGTCTTTATTTGCCTGTCCCGATTTAGGACTGAATTTGGTTTCCAACTTTTTAAAGCTCAAAAAAGATACAGTAATTACACATTAATTCTTTCCTGTTCCTTTATTTATCTTTACAAAAATTATGGAACCTTCACTGGAATCAAGACTCCCAAATTCCATCTGCCACAGAGGTGTGAAGGTCCAGCAGGCCAGCAGTTTGCTTCCACATTTGTCAATATATATTCAGCTAATTAAGAAAGAGCAACATAAACAGGAACAGCTCAAAAAAATCCTGCCTGAGTTTGTCTCTTTAATTTAGTGTTTGAGGCTCTCCTCTTCAGACTCAAGCTTGAAATTATCTAGGGAATTCTGGAATGCCTATTTTTGTCTTTAAAAGTTTGGTTTCTTTGCTCTTAATAGTATGTCTTGAGAGATCCTGTTTATAGGTAAGACAAAAGATTTTAATCTCTCTCTAACAGGAGAATAAAACAAACTGATGTCTACAGGAATGCAGTACAGGCAGGGCTGTCAAATAAAAGGGCAAAAGCATTACCAGCTCATGTAAGCAAAATAATTTTTCTCCTGTTCTGGAGCAAACCAGTAAGAAAAAAATGTTAAATTTATTTCTTGCTGCCCCTAAACTAGGTTAAAAAAAAAAAGAAAGAGATTTTCCAGTTTTTTATAGGATAAAACACTATTACTTTCTGTGATGATGGTCAAAAGAATTTCTTAGGAAAACCCTGCCCAGCACTTTTTTTGTGGCCAGCTGAGTGTCTCTTTTGGAAAAGCTGACAAACTCTACTAATGTATCTTGCATACCACTCAAGTCAATGAGTTGGATCCTGTAAGATCACAAAGTGCTGCTAATATAATTAATCCATTATATCGAGTTTTTTCATCAAGGAGGGTTGAGTTGGAGAGTAATTCAGTAAACTGCACGTACACAGATGATGCATTCAAAGGTGAACTGGCCTGCTGTCATTAAAAGGCTGCTATCATCATCTTTCAGAAGTTGTGATGCCCAGGGCAGTACTACAATACCTTGAAATAATCTAATATATTCAGTCCCTAGGGAGAGGAATTCCGGCTGCATACTGGGCTGCATCCAAGAAAGGCAAAATCTCCAGGAAAGAGATTGCTCATCTCTTTTTAGCATATAGGAGGAAGCCTGTTGGAGTCCGGTGTCCAGCTCAGGGCTCACAGCTCAAGGGAGATAATGACAAACTGGTGAGTTCGGTAAAGGGCTACCAAGGGGAATGGAGCACTTGAAAGGCTGAAGGACTAATGTGGATTTTATGGAGCAATGGAATTTTAAGTAGATACAGACATATATTAAAATAATTGTAATGAACTTTTGTGACACTTCAGAATAAATGTTCGTGGAGCTGTAACTCTTATATGTGTTTTGAAGTATGCAGATGCTATTTAAGTCATTTTATAGAAAATATATTCCCTCGACTCTTACTCTAGAGGCAGAATCCGGTGGCACATCAGGACAATGACATAACAGGATTAGGACTTTCTCAGGCTACTTCTTATGCAGAAATGTGTGTATTTGAATACTTCCTGCTGAACAGAGTTGACTGGTCATATCTGATGTTACATCTGCTCTTGTTATGAATTACTGTAAATACTGGAGTCTGAACCAAGTGGCATGTTTAAAAAAGGAGGGGTGTACTATATTTTTTAGATTTTAATCTCAGAGCAGTGAAATTCCATTAGTACATTTGTTGTTGACACCATAAAAAAAGATTTGTGATTCTGAACCAAATTCATTAGTTCATTTAAACAAACTGCAACACATAGTCTCTTCACTAGCACATACAGGTACAGAAAGTTAAAAGCAGTAATTCTGAATGTCAATTTTTATTTGGTCTTTAAATATTTGGCCAAAATGTATGATTCTCCCCTTCCCCCAGTGATTTTTCTCTCTGCGGGAAACGCTTCAGAAATGTGAAAAATTGAAATGTAGAAAATTGTCCTAGAATCTCAGATAGGTATGTGGAAATCTGTTTTAGAATCCCAGAGAGTATAAATTGCTCTTGATTTGCTAGTCTCTAGTGATCTATCCCACATTGTTTTTTCCTCAGTCATAACATAGGATATTAAGAGGAACATGATATGATCAACATTAATTCCTTAAAAAATCGAGCAAGTATTTAACTGAAAATAGGCACAGTTTTATATGAGTCTGGATTCATTGCTTTTAAAGGCAGCTGTCTTTTGAGACACTCAGGCTTGAAGCTTAAACCAAAATTTGTGAGAAATGGAAATTTTGGGTTCAAAGAAAATAATCTCAATAGAAACAGTCAAACTCTACTTCACTCTGCAAGGTGTTTTCATCCCCCATGTGTCAGCTGCATTTTTAATTTCAAGATCATTGCTTGGGTATTTTTAATTGTATTTCTGAAACTTCTAAGACAGCAATCAGCTTTAAAATATGAAAAATTAGAGTGTTCTTTGACACGAGTTGTTTTCTTACATCATGAAAGCTCATTTTGAGAAGCTATTCAATGCAGGTTCTTGGATTAAGGGCATGAGCATAGTGAATTGATTTGCCATTCATCTTCAATATTCTCTATGTACACTAAAATTGCAATGCATTCAACTTAAATTTTATGCTAAAATCTTTATTCCTTTCCACTCTTGTTTTCTTTTTGTTTTATAAAGAATATGCTCTCACTCTCAGCAACTCAGGTTGCTCAGGTTCTCATATTAGATATGAGAAACAAGATGCTTTTCATATGTGCTCAAAATAATATACAAGAAAGAGTGGAGAAATGTCCCCTTTTCCCCCAGCCCCCTAAATATTTTCAGCTTTATAGGCAGTTTGAGAAGTTTTCTGTATGCTTTCATCTCCTAATTTCTGTTTAATGGCTTGTCCTGTTTTCATATCCATTGATAATCACAAAGATGAGGTGATGCAGAGAATAAAAACACAGTTGTTTCAAAGAAAACCTCAATAAAAGATATTTTTAATATCCTTTCCCTCCCGTCCTTTGCTGTACATTGTAGTCATAAATACAGTGATATATTTTCTATGAGAAAGGGAAAAAGACTGATCTAATAACAGTCCTTTCCCAAAGGTATCCTTATTCTTCTCTAAACAAACTGCCGACCCAAGAAAAATAAAGTGAGAATATGACCACTGTTATAAGCAGTAGAACTATGGGAGATTAAACTGTAATTGAATGTCAAACTGCCGTCTAGACTTAACTCTATTCATCACAGCTCTTTGGGATTGTGATCATGACAGTTCTCCCAGCTATATTCTTGATGGAATGCACCATTATATGTCTTGTTAGCATTTACCCTAATTCTTACACATAACCACATCACCCTATCATCATCATCATTAAACTTGGATGAGTCCAAGTGCTCCCAAATATACAGGTTACCTCACTGCCTCTGTCCTGGCTTATCCCCTCTGAACATGTAGTAGCCACTGCAGCACTCCAGTTGTGAGTCAACCATGTTTCTGTGATGACAACTGTATTTTCCTGCTGCACTGCAGCTTCCACCTTCTCTATTTTTTTTGCGATTCTATGTGCATTGGTGTAGGTGCACTTCTGTTGGGCTACTGATGCCGCCACATTTCTGGGGGAGAAGCCTGAATTTCTGTTGATCAGCCTTAGGCACTTCATTGGTTTCTAAAAAAACAATATCGCTGGCATCTTTGTTGCTGCATGGTTCTCCATCCTCTAACTCTGCTGAGATGGCAGACTGAAGTACCATGCCAGCATGCTGTCCCTTAGAAAATGGTGTGCCTTACCTGGTAGGAAACTTTCTCTTCTCATCTTCATCCTGGTTTCTAGGAAAGCAGTAGAGCTCCCTAAGTGGGTCCCTTTACATACCTGGCCTTCAGAAGGGAGTCTTCTTTTTTCCTTTTCAGAAGCAATTTTGACACAGGGCATAGACTCAGTAAACCTCAGTGACACCTCTGGCCTAGATCAACATTGCCATTGTCATTGTTCGCTTCTGTTTTCAGAGCCCCATACCTGCTATACCAGGGCACTGAGAAGGTGGGGCAGTCACAATAGGGCTTCCACCTTCTGCATCCAGCAGGAACTTTTCAGCATTGCCCTTTACCCCTTAAAGTCACTGTGTTCAGCCAAATGAAGAAAGGATAAGGAATCCTCTGTATCATGCTTCCTATCTGCCTGTTAGGCCTGTCTTAGGGAAGGCAGGATAAAATTCCAGTAGTCAGCTTCCCACTCTCCTTGATATGTGTTCTACCTACTCACCTCCCCCCAGAGCTTTGCCACTGAGCAGAGGAATTCCTCTACCTTGGATGAGCCTCTCTATTACAGGAACTTAGGTCCAAATTCATCCCACTTAAATTTAGGTTTCAAATTTAAAAGCATATTTAGTTATGCTTCATCTATGCCCTGTGAAAGATGCAGCTGAAGAGGGTAATACACCTTACCGAGATAAGGAAGGAAATCCTAAACAAGCTTGAATTCAGCACTTTCCAGTGTTGACACCTTATCACCAGGTACTCAGAAAGATCCCTCTTGCTGCCTTTCCATTTCATTTCATCCAGACACTCAGCGTGCAGTACCCCAACTTCAACAGGAGAAAGGGACATTGCTCTTTGCCACTGTAGCTCTGTGGTAAGGTCATACTCCTACCACAAATATTTGGGATTTCTTTCTCCAATAGAGGTAGACTTGGAGATGGTCCTTTGTCTTAGCCTTTGGCTGATACCTTCTACCATGTTTCCTAGAAGTTATTTTGGAGGCTAAACTAAGGTGGTAGAAGGATTTGTGTCAGATATTCTTTTTACTTATCTTTGTTCTGCAACACAAATGGTAAAAAGCTGTAACTGTTGCCTGTTTTCATTGTTCAGCTGTTGGTACTTTGATTCAATAGAAACTTCCTTTTGGAGGGAGGGCCACTACCTTCCCAGAAGTCAGCTAAGACAGGTCTACTGGAGAGAAGTGGCAAGAGCAGATGAAGAAGAGACAGGCTAAGTTGGAGTTTGCAGTATAAGCAGAGACTAGCAGGGCAATGAAAAGGGGTCCAGACCTCAAGGAACCAGAAAACAAAATATATTTTTCCTGTTACTTTGAAATGACTTGACAAACTCTAGTTTGTGAACCCAGGCAGCCAGTAGAAGTTAGGGAGGAAGGCTAAGGAAAAGATACATTGTACATAGAAACAGGGAAATTAGAGTCCTTAGAAAAATATTTGTCTGATAAAATTTAAAAAAAAATGCCTTTCAGGCAGTTGTAGAGAGCAATAAAGTCCCCCCTCACCCTCCTCTTCTCCAGGCTGAACAATCCCAGCTCCCTCAGCCACTCTTCACAGGATTCTTGTTCAAAATCCTTCCTTGACCTTATTGCCCTTCCCTGGACTCTTATGAGATGATGCAAGAGCACTGAGTTCTGTGCCAACTTTCTGTTGTTTGGATAAGTAGCAAAGAAATGGAAATTCTTAAAGTTTAAATTCCTAAATTCCTAAAGTTAGCCTTGTGAGTCAAGGTGTATTAAAGCTTTGTGATATACAGACATGACAGGGAGAAAAAGGTTCATGGTCAGTGACTCAGTGACTGTTATCAAAACATTAGAAGTTTGACCAGTACTCTATTATTCATACAACATTTTCACGTATTAAAATTTATATGTATATGTGAAATTTACATTACAGTTTATATGATAATAGAAACTACTCTTCAAGGTGAATGTTTTTATAATTTTATAATTATAGCACAGAGAAAAATTATTTTATTAGCCCTAGAATTTGTTTTGTTAAGTTTTTGCTGAGAATTACTAAGAACAACTCAATATCAGAGAAAGCTGATAAATTCAGAATACATTGCTTGCTTATTGTCATCAATCTTTTAAATAAAGCTTTTGTTGCATTGAGGCTATTTATTTGACTATTATACTCCAGATCCTGGTGTAAATTTTGTTCCTAGGCATTATGCTTACTTGCCCTTTGCCATTTTCTTTTCAATTTTAAGTTATTATTGCCTTAGTTCAAAGGAACTTATGATTTTGTATATGATTTCACTGCACTGTAAAATCATATTAATCTATTTTTGAGAGTGAGTAAATGCTGTAGTCTAAATTGTGTCATCCGTTGGCATAATAAAATTGTAAAATAGCAAAAGTAAAAGTTAAAACAGCAAGGAAGAGTCAGAGCAATGAGGAAATTTGCACAGCTGCTCCAAAACGTTTCCTACTAAAGTGGAGTACAGCTTATTCCTTGTATGTTTTTTTCTCACATCTTCTTTGTGGCTGGGATTTAATGCCATTCATTTCTTTAAAAATCATTGCTAATCGGATTTAATGATTTTGTGATGTTATTTATGTTGCTGTGCCTTACAATGACATTAAAATCTTTTCTGTTTAGATTTTCACAAACTAAATTTTGTGTCTTGTCAGTCTTTATATCATAATTAAAAATGTATAAAGTTGCCAGAACCTTTTAGTCTTTGATGGATGTTTGGAACTCAGAAATGAGATATGACCTGGATGATACAGTGCGGAATTAAATAGAGTTAACAGAGCCAAAGATGTCTATTTGAAAGAAAATTAAAGAGCGTTCATTTCACATATTAAGTTTTAATAAAAGATGAATCTTGGCTTTGTGTAAGTCAGCATAGATTCATGAATACTAAGAAAGGTCTGTGCAGCTCTGGCTGTTAACTAAGAGCTCTCAGAATTAGCAGCTTCTACCTCTTGTTTTCTTTGTCTTTCAGATGGAGTGTGTGTGATTGTAAAAACCACAAAACCTGTTATCTGTCTTTTATTTATGATTGCATTACTATTTTAAGACAGATATTCAAGTCTGATTTCTTCATATTTTCTTCCGGGTACAATGGTTATAAACGGATTAGTTGGTGCAATTAATCATAGATCAAGTTTCTCTGGTTTTGTGTCGTAAACAGTCTAAACAAACTGCATAACAGTATCAAATGTGCTTAGGTCCATATTATGCAGCAAGTATCCAGATTCATGACTGGGAGAAGAGGTCCTCTTTCTCATCCTGGATATTCATTTTGAGCTTATTTATCCTATTCTATTCTAGGCTAACTGGCTGAAGTTTGCAATTAGATGATGAAAGCTCTGAGTTTTATGGAAAGATATATTAATGTTTAACTAGAAAATATATTCTGATATTAAGCTGTGATTCTGGGTTAGGCATTTAAAAGAAGCAAAAAAAAAAAAAGCTTATTTTTTTAAATTCTGACGCTTATTCTAGACACACTTTTTCTTGTTTTCACATCCATTTCCCACTTTCAAGGTTCTGTATTACTTTAAATGCTTGCAATAATTATCATCATCTTTGAGTCCAGAAAATGTTCTCCAGAAACCACCAGTAAATCAAAATGGTGGCTTTAAAAGTTCTTTTTTACAGGCATTATAAGATTCAGAACAGAACAGAAAATAAGTTATTTTCTGGTAAGAAATGATTGTGCTAAGATGAATTCTCTTCTTAGACAGGATTTTTGAGTTGTCCAATATTCTAATGCCATTTTTATTCCATTAACTCAGCACCATCATAATTCTTACCTTTATGTGCACTACACACAAGGCCATCTATTGAGGAGCTAGCTAATTTAAACCAAGAACCTGATTTCTGGACATAAAACTTGTGTTGGCCCATTGTTTTTCTTTTTTAGTCTCTGTAACAATTTTTTTCTGATTGTTTCACATCTCAGTGTTAGTTCTGACTGTAATTCTTACAACTATTTTAAACAACTCTGCAATCTAACTGAAAAACCTAGAGCTAATTATGACTTGGAGCTTCCTTTTGTTTCAAAAGTGAGTTTATGAAAGTTTTCATGTGGTTGAAAAATTAAATGTCAGCTAACCATGGTTTGTTCTTGTTTTGTCTAGCACTCTCCATTCATCTAGCAGCAACGCTGCAGATACATTTTTGTCCTGGTTTTACTGCTTCAGTTCTCTCTCATCCCACTGATGGATGTTTGAGTGAGTGGCTGCATGGTGCTGAGTTGCCAGCTGGTGTTAAACCCTGACGAATTTTAATACACCTATTGGCTGGCTGATGCTGATAATGATCTTTAAACCAAGCCATCTTCATTGCAGATTTTTCCCAGTGCAGTAAAGGAACTTTTTTTCACAGTTTACCATATTTTTCTGTTTCTTTCTAGAAGTGAGGTTTTAATGCAGTTCTAGCCTTTCTCTTCTCTAACTGCTGCTTGGAGTAGTATACAGTAACCAATGGAATGGTTGCTGCAAAAAATGGAAGTGTAGCATTTAACATCTCTGGTTTTGATGTCAGGGACCAGCATGTCTTTTGAAAAAAATGCAGGCTGTTAGTCTTTGATCCTACAAACTCTCCCCAAAAAGTTACTCCAGGGTTTAAAGGCCTTTAAGGATAAGCAATTGATACAGGAGTAGCATATAAATATGAGTTTTCTGTATTCTGGCTCTTATCTTTATTATTCCATACTGTACAGCAAGGAAAAATGCCAGGGTAAGGTCCAATCCAGTTAGGAGTAAGATGTGGATGCCAGGACAGAAAAATGACATGCCAACTGTCAGAGATATATCAGCTTTAGTGAAAATGTCTGCCAGAAGCATCTTGGGTAGCTTAAAAGCCTTATAATTATTTTTACATTTTCACTAGATAAAAAAAATAAATCATAGAAATTTATGCATACAATAGCTTTAATTAGATGCATAAATGAAATGTGGAGAGTGTTGCAAAATATTTTGGGACTGCAGCTCTAGTAGGTGTCAGTTTAGGTTTCGTCCCACAGTTTGATAACCCATTTTATTTACTGTCTTGACTTAGCTTTCTCACTCTCTTGCTGAACTCAATATCTAGGCATTAAACAAACAAAAAAAATTAAAAGGAATTTATTCCTGTTTCTTACATTATTGAGTTATGATGACATGATGAAAGAACAGGACAACCATCAGGAATATAATCTAATTTGGTTTCATTGAAATAAAAATCACACTTAACTAGAAATCATTTTCTTTCCTGCATCACTTCATTTAGGAAAAAAAAAAAGTAGAAGTTCCCTTTCTAGTCAAATAATCTGGGTTTCTTACTTTGATTCAGCATTCATTCTATGTGCCAGGAATTTCCAAAGATTTCTATACATAATCATGGTCATGTTCTTTTTATTCATAACAAGATGAAAAAACCTCATGCAAAATGTATTTTAATGTGGTTCTTCTAAGGATGTAATGTACTACTGGTTGCCTTGTAACTTGCTACATCAATTTGGACTTTATGTGTTAAGACTGGGGAACAAATGACACACTACTTGTGCTCACATTACATCAAGCTGTACTACATTCACACTAGATATGTGGTGAATTAATCTGTTGCAGTTTTTCCACCAGCAAATAATGATTACTCTAAAGCCATTATGATTTCAGCCTTTTCCTGACATTTGTTGTAGTCTCAGTGACATGCTATTACCCTTGTCACAATTTGGTGTAAAACATCTCTCATTCAAACACCATTCATTACCCTTGGGCTAGACTCACATTCAGTATATGTCAGTAAAGGGGCAGGAGGTCAAATCTCAGTAAATTAGCTGTCTTCTGTGAAAAAAATAACTCATCTCAGAAGATAATTTACCTTTAAACAACTCTAAGATTTCCACTTTTGCAAAGTTAGATTCATTTTGGGCTGTATGCTGGAAGACCTGTTTGCAAAACATGTTTACACTTTTTTGTTTCCTGGGTTGTCCCCAGGTACCAATTTGTGCATACTGATCTCTGTGCGACATGGTCTGAATGCTTAGTACTGCAGTCTCAACAGCAACTCTGAAGTCCATAGCCTGAACTGCATTTTGATTCTCTTCTTCCACCAATGTTAGACTGTGAAATTTTATTTGGGAAAATATCTCTTCATTTTATAAATCATCTTTTTGTGTACCAAGTGAAATACACTGTTCTTTAATTTTCATCTTTGAAAAAAGCTTTATATTAAAAAATACTGTGGTCTTACACTCTGATTGTAATCCTGTCAATGTAATTTATACAATTGGCTTAAACTGGAATGTTATGCACCTAGTTAAGTAGTCCTCATGAAATATATAGATACATCGAAACTGTGTATTACTTGCTAACCTATAAGGCTGATTTTATGGTGTGGCTGTGCCTCAGTAATTCTCTCTCTGAAACACCTGGGCGATGGTTCAGAGTCTGTTGCTTTCACTGGACTTGAGTCTGTAGCATAATTTCTTGCTTAGTGGCTTGGTTTCACAAGTTGGCGTCCTGTACAATTTCTATATGAGGAGACGCTCAGACTGATTATGTTCAGTGATGATATTACATCTGGATCCTTGATTTGGTGCTTCAACCCCAATGTTGACCCTCAGTGCTGTTGACCATGTTGAGCTGGGAGTGCTTTTGAGAACAGGTCTCCAGAGGCACGTTTCTTCCCACCCACTTCCACAGGCTCACATTCAGTGATCCCAGACAACTCTTTGTAAAGGCATGTGTAATAAACATAAGGGGAGGAACTGATGTTCCTGCCAACTCTCTGGTCTCAGCCTGGCTCCAGCAGATATGAAAGGAAAACATCTTGTGAGTTTGAGCTCTCCAAACAAGTCTGGTCTTCTGTTCAGTGCGCAGGAAATCTTGCTACTGGAGTATTATACTGTAGGCATGCGGTCTTACCTCATCTGGGTATATTTTAAAGGAAAAAGAGTATGTGTTGCTAAGTTTTCTATGAAGATATTAAGGCATTCTCCATGGAAAGTGCCATCTCTGTACTTCTGAATTATTGACTAACATAGGGTTCCACTGGTCTCCTGATGACCTGTGCTGAGCCTCAGCTTTGACCAAGAGGTGACTGCAGAACAAGAGGACACAGTCTTAAGCTGTGCCACGGGAACCTTAGGCTAGACATTAGGAAAAATTCTTCCCTGAAAGTGTGACTGGGTGCTAGAATCATCTGCTCAGGGAGATGGTGGACCCTCATTCTCCCTGGAAGTGTTTAAAAAAAGTCTGGACATGGCATTCGCTGCCGTGATTTAGTTGACGAGGAGGTGTTAGATTAGGCCATAGGTTGGACTAGATGATAAAGATCTTTTCCAACCTAGTTAACTCAGTAAAAGGCACATATATTTGTTCAGAAGCTCCTGATGACTCTCAGCATTTTCCAGATTGCTCTTTTACAGGCCTGTTTCTTCCTCTGTCATGAAGACAGAGGATAAGTGGCTTGCCCAATGAATCTGAGTGCCAGAGCCTTTCTTCATATAAGCTGTGACAACAGCCACTTTTTAAAACTAACCATAAAAGATCTAGATGCCTTTTCCAGATTTGAATTTTTAACACTTGACTTTAAATGTATAATGACTTCTTTCAAACTCATTAAAATCAAAGTAGTTTGGGGGAGAGTTGGTGAATTCCCTTGATACAAACCGCATCCTCAGTCCCTGATTTTTGACTCTTCCTATGAAATTAAAGAAGGGCAAAAATCCAAGTTCTTTATAATACATATTGCATCTCATTAAAAAAACCCAAAAAACCCAGAAAGAACAAAACAAATTTGACTCCAGCTTTTGCCATTATGTAGATTACATTTATACAAAAAAATTGAATGAGTCACTGAGACTTGAAAATTGGGGTTCACAGTGGAACCTGGCAGCTTTTTTTACACTGTTTTTAATCAGGTTTAATTGTTGTCAGCTGAGTGATCTATGAAGATCTTACCTTTATGAGAGGCTCGTAGGTGTGGGGTTTTTGCTGTTGTTGCTAATTTGGAGCCAGAAATAGTTGTGTGTAATTAAGGATCCACAGGTAAGGTGAGATTTTGAAAGGGACTTAGCAGGATTCATGTGGTGTGGCATAATTTTGTTCATTAGGCTAAGAAGCTTATATTCTTTCACAGTAATCACCTCTTCATGAAGAAAAGACAGAGCTTGATACTGTTTGACTAGAACTTTACATGGCCCTATTGCTGAGCACTGAGTGTATTTGGTTTTGCATTGTTCTCTAAAAACATTACATTTTCCCACCTCTTGCAAATTGAAAGCATTTATTTTTACAAAAAATGCTCTGAAGATTTTTACATTTCAGATCAAAATTCCATACACGTAATATTTTCTCATATGTAGATATACATATATTTACCTGTATCAAGCCAAAAACACAGTTAGAAGAAATACTGGCTGAACTGTAAGTAATAATACAGTGGAAGCATACTTATGTGTAAGCGTAGAAGAAATGCTGATGTGATGTTTTATAAATTGATTTTTGAAAAATATTTCTTAAAACATAAGGAGGGATTAAAATCTCACATGTCTGTAGAACTAACAGCCCAAAAGTCATGTAGACTAGGGACTAAGAAACAAAACAAAACAAAAACAGCCAAGGTGTTTGAAAGTCAGCGTCTTGCTTACTGTTTTTAGGTGACTGTCATGCGATAAGAGATGACCAGAGTCACCATCCCCTTCCTCCAGTGGAAGACAGGAGTAAAGAAGTATGTAGACACAGTGGGACCAAACAGGCAGGTAGCTAGGCTGTGCCGGCGAATCATTTTCCCTTGCCCCTCAAGCAGACAGGTGCCTTAGGCACCTTTCTACTCTGATTAAGCCTTGAGTCATTTCTGACTTCAGGGTACTGCATGCTGAGCATGCTGATTGTCATTTGCTCACTTCAGAGGGTACTGGCTCCTTAGATCTTTCTTTGTGGTGTCTACCTCTTTTGTGTGGAGAGCCTAGGCAAATTCCACTGGAAGGCTGAATTGCCTGTAAGTTACAGATATATAACTTATGGTACTTTGATACATAACTTTGGGATAACTAAACTTTTATTGTAACTGACCTACTTTTTGTATTGACCTTGTTAGGAGCTTTTCCTGAAAGTTTTGCGTTGTAACCCTGGAAGTGCTATCAAAATATTAAGTATTGCTGCAATAAAAGGTGTGTCATAATTTATATGCCAGCAGAAGATCAGGTTTTAAATGGTTGTTGGCTCCTATTTATATCTGATTTTAAATGTGAAACAGAAAAGAATTTCTGATCTGGGAGAAAATACCAGAGGGACCACAGATGAGAAAAAAGACAAGACAAAACCATGGCTGACTTGTCTTGTGCTGGCAACAGTGCTGCTGTGAGTAGGAGATTAGGCAAGAAGATACCCAGAAGTATATTCCAACTCAACATTTTTCCTATTCAATATTTTTACAGGGCTCCTATAGGGTTTTTTAATATATTTTTTTTCTGAAACACTTGTAAGACTACAAAAAGCTCCATTCATTTCTAGAAGAGTAAGTATCAAAGACTTAATAAATATTCTATTCTATTCTATTCTATTCTATTCTATTCTATTCTATTCTATTCTATTC
>WBMY01005004.1:4146-36242 GCA_013397315.1 Donacobius atricapilla | reverse complement strand
AAAAAAAAAAAAAGGAAAATCTCAAAGACAGAGTCTCGTTTAAGGAAGAGCAGGAAAGAAATGCCTTGGAAGAGGCCTAACTGGAATAGAAGTAGTTTGGATTCTGTTCTAAATGGGTTCTTGAACTTCAGGCCAACCAGTGGAGGAGGTGCTAAAAGCTGTGGAGGTCAGATTATTCCTGTAGTAATAAATATGGTCACAGAGGAAAAGGTGTTAGGATAGAGGTTTATGTATTTAAACAGCAGCAGAGAGAATAGGAATTTTGTAGAGTCTGGCAAGATCCCAGCCCTTGAATCTCAATGAAATGGGGGTTATCTCCTTCCCTCTTTGCAAATACCAGCCATCTGAAATTCACTGGCCTATGAAAAACAAGATACCTGTACAGGACTATTATAGATACTAACTAGATTAAATCACTACGTAACATTATTCTTTGGAAATACCAGTTGCTGAACTAAGCTCCTCCATTCTCACCATGTCCAAAAAAAAAAAAGGAAAAGTAAGGTGGTTGATTATACCATGAGGTGTCAGAAACTTTCCCTTGGGGGTATTCTTGAATATAGTCAAAACCTGAGACTGAGCTAGCTCTCAATCATGAACAATGACATTTCTGAATTTGAACAGACCTGTGCTTGACTGACAGTATAAACTTACAAAGTGGTCGTAAGCTGCTTAAAAATACCCCTTGTTACTGTCTGTAATCAAACTGCACTATCTCATCCTTAATGAGGTTGTGGCAGGAGAATGAGATATGCTTGTGTAAATGTATCAGGAAAGAAGTGGTACCAGTCTAAAGTAGGTCCATTAATAAATGAGATGGAGAAATAAATTACTAATGACTTTGAAATGGCTGAGATAAAGAAATCCCATGCAAGCTGCCTTTAATAAGAGAAATAACATTAGGTCAATTAGGAGTGCTGGAAAACCCCTACTAAACTGTGAATTTGGTGTGAGAGAACAGCTGAGGAAATAAAGTTTTATACATGACTGCTACTAGACAGTAAAATGAGGCACTCTCTAGTGCACCTGCAGTACTAAACCCCCTCTTATCCTCTGTGCTGGTTATTACTGGGACTGTATTTTCCAAAACCATCTTAAACTGTTGATTCTGTCAAAAGAAATAACAGTGCCTTGGCTTCTAGGTTGTCTCATTCATGCCTTTTCTCTTGTCCTATTGCCGTACCTTTTTTGACACCAGCATTTGCACTGCCTTATATCTAACAGCATTTTTTTAGTTTTCCCCTGGGACAAACAACTTCTACAGAGTAATGAGGTTTATTAGCTTGAGTGAAAGTAATTCAACAGTATTGCTTCCATTAAACAAACGAATTTGTCAGCTCAGGTATGTCTTCATGGCACGGCATTCATTGTACTGTTTAGATTTACTCTAATTAGATGTTAAGCTGAAGATTTCTTACTGCTGCTGGAGCTGGTACTGACTGCCATTTTTTGCTCTTATCAGGTTTTATTCTAGATGTTTCCTCCATATTGTGCCTTTCATTCTCTCCTTTTCTGCTCAGGCCATTAAATCTTACCTGACTGATTTTTCCAGTAACACTCTTTTGCCTTTCATACAACTCTTTGTACTCTTTATTCTTTTTGAGGAATGTGGTACATTAGGAAGGCTCATTTGGAAATGAAATGCCCATCTTTTTTATCATATTTTTCATACTCATAAAAGCATGAGGTGCATTGGAGTAATGTAATCTTGAAACAATCACCCTGAGAGGTGTGAAATGTCTCTCTTTATAGAGAGTTTCCTGTTTTAATGTCAAGGTGATTAATGATTGGAAGGGTCAATAATTTAGCAGGGCCATTTTGGTGATAGGTTGTTTTATAATCCTCAATTTTTGATACTGAAAGACCCAACTATTATTTATGCAAATCCAAATACTTTCAAGCTGCTTTTCTGGTAATGATGCTAGTTCTGTTTTTTTGATGTAAACACAATAAATTGAATGATGAAAACCAGAAATGTTAAGGCCAATAGAGATAATTATGCTTTTCTACAGTAGAACCAGAAATGGGACAAACATTAACTTCATTGCAGTATTTATCAGTATGTTGAACTCAAGGTTTTCAATTTACAAGGCTCTGTCACACTATTCTAATTCTGCCACATAGATGTTCCAATGAAAGCAGGGAGTTATAAATCAGAAGCAGAGAATGATCTTCCCCAGAAGAAGAAGAAGAAAAAAAAGCCAATAGGACCCTCATTTTTCTGCCTCCCAGATCATTTATTTTGTTTCTGAGACATTTTCTGAGCCATATTCATTAGCCATTCCTCATCTGGTGTTTCTGTTCCATTTCATCTTCCCCAGAAGCACTATTATTTCATACGAAGAACTGGTTGCTGGTTAGGGTGGGAAAATCAGAAGATGAGAGTCTGCAAACATTGCCTTTCTCCTCAGAGATATGGGGAAAGAATGCCAGATGGTGAGGGAGCCTTTCCTTGGCAATTCAGTGGTGGATAAAAGTACACACATAATATCAAATACTGAGAATTATCTGGAAATATAATGGAAAAAGAAATGGCTTTCCCACCATTTTAGAAACAAAGTGTGCGGCTCTCTGCATACGAATTTCAGTAACTTCCTTGTGAATTCAAAGCTCTTCTTTGTTGAGTATTCAGAAAACCTATACAAATTACTTGAATATCTCAAATCAAGAATAGCACCTGGATATGTCATAAATAAAACACTTTGTGTCTAATGCTAAATCTAATGAAATCTAACAAATGATAGTGAATGATTAGTAAAAGGTCAGAGAAAACTTAGAAAATGTTAAGCACATTATTTTGGCTTCTCATTTGCATTTTGAGTTCTGTGAATTTACGTTCTTTTTTATATTGCTTTATGTTAAAGTAATGGTATAAGGTAGCCATAAGATTTTCTTATAAATGAAAAAAAAAAAGTACTCTATTCTTACTGTTGAAAATATTGCTATTATAATGATACCAGGGAAAGAAGTTTTAGCAAAATGGTAGTCAGATTCTTATTGGATCTGGAAGAAATCTAAGAAATGTAGGTTAATAAAAATGAAGCTCCTGAACTTGATACAAACACTTTGATATTCTCCTTGAAAAAGTCAAGATAGGTAAAGTATTCTTAGGAAAAGTCCCTAAATACCAGAACTAGGGTCAACACTGAGAATTGTAATCTGAAGAGTCAATTTACCTTGTCAGAGGAGTCATGTTGTATCATATGCATCCCCTGAATCCTACCATAGCATGTTTGAGTCAAGCCTATTAACAAACATGTTTTGGAGCTATGCATATGTTCTCTTCAGAGAAGCAAGAGTAAATCATGTTAAAATACTTTGAAAGTACTGCTTGTACAACCTTGAAGAAGTAAATTTACCCTGTAACTCTGATTCTTAAGGAAGATTGCTACACCCAGCCAAGAAAACTAAGACATTTCCTTGAAACATGTATTGAAATATTTTGAAGAATGTTTAATTGCATGTCTGTTGTTGAAAATTCATGGTTTTTATTTCTTTAGCAGCTTTGATAACAAGAAGAAGTGAAGAAATGTTTTGTCACAGTTTTCAAAATGTCAGAAAAGATATTAATTTTAGTTTTTTATGTTTATCTAGACTTCAAAGATGAGAGTGATAAAAATAGACTCATGGAAATCAGGCATACACATCCACCTTAATACTAATAAAGTTTGCTACTAAAACCACACTTTTTCTATAAGGTTATCTAATGCTTATTAAGATCTTTAGTTTTATTTCAAACACACGAGTTTTGTACTGAATGCTCATCCTCACTGGTGTCTCTTTGGAGATTTAATGAAGTGAAGGTATAACAACATTGTTAATGAGTTTTTTTTGAAATGTGAGAAGAAGCTCATGCAAAGTAATTTATTTATGTTGGTATCTATAAAACCATAAGAGGAAATTCCTTGCTGAAGTTAATTCATTTTTTTTTAAATTTATTGTTCATGTATTATGCAACTACTAGAGTGTAAAATATGTGGGTTTTAAAAAAATTTTATCTTTTCCTCAGACACCAAATTCTACTCTGTAATGTGACTTTAATCCTACCCACTGAATGATAAATTACCATGATGTATATTGTAAAAAACAAATAATTTTTGAAATTACAAAAACTTATATAGAGCTTAATTTTACTATCTAGCATATTTGTTTCACAATACTGCATGCATGATACCAGCATACTGCAATACCACAATCCAAAGGTGAATTAATACTGCCACTTTGTTGTCATGCACACATATTTTAAAAGTCAGTCTTCTAAGCACAGTTTCACTTGAATTACTGCTTATTCTCACAATGTGCCATTGTAAGGCTGATTTTTGATGTTCATCCCATAGTGATTTAGAAATGACTTTAGATAGACTGTAATTGATTGCAATCATAAAGTGCAGCTGTGTATACGGAAAGGAAAAGATCTCTTACAAAATAAAGTGATTGAAAGATTTAATTCACATCTGGAGCAATTTTAATTATATTAAGATTTCTCCACCTGTTTGTGTAATGGAAGACAAAATAAACATTTGCTTATAATTCAAATTCATTAATATTGTGATTCAAACTATTCAGTTTCATACTTTATATATTAAAAAATGTTCAATATTAAGTATTGTACAGAGCAGGATAGAGTTTGCAGCTTGAGACACCTAGATACAGCTGTCCACATGCAAATATCTGTATGTTTAGCTGGGTCAAACAGGCCAGTCCCATGCATATATCATGGGTACTGCTGAGTAATGCAGGTAGCACAAGGTGACTCTTTTCTTATCAATTGCAGCCCAACCATGTCCAGTTCAATTAATGCATCCTAGGTGATGACTCATCTGTCCAGTCACCAGACATCTGTTTCAGAGTAATAGTAATAGCAATAGCTCTCTGGGGCTCTATTCACTTGACTAAATAGAGGGATCCGGTGTCATCTGGGATGTCATAGACATTCTGAGGCATCATCTTACAGCTGCAGACCTATCTTGGGGCGACAAGAGATGATGTGGGCATTGGGGATACCTCAGGATGCATTAAATAGCCTATGTGTGGGCAGCTCCATGCAGGTTCCATCAATTGTATTGACAGGAGGCTTGGTTTAGTTGCCTGCACCTCGAAGATTTAGAGAAGGGACTTATTTGCCTAAACAGAGGTAACCTGTGATATGAGATGCCCTAAGATGCATTTCCAGACTCCTTGATACTTCTCAACCAGATATGGCTTCAGTTGTCCCCAGGATGATTCAAGTGACGCAAAGGCACATCAAGTCACACTTGATGCTACATTGAGATAATTTGAGACTTTAATATCATTTAAGAGACACCCTAGCATTTGTATTAAACTGGTCAATGTGACAAGAGAAGCAGAGGAGACTTTCACCCTTAGGGAATAGCAGCCAGAGACCAGCTGGGATGGCTTTTCACTGGTGCGGGAGGTATTGTTTTAGATCCTTGATAAAAATTGTAGATATCCACTGCTTGTAAAAACCTATACATAGATGCCTAAACACAGGTGTCTTTGTGTTCTAAATTCTATCAAAAAGGAAATCAAAAAATGTCTATAATAAAAATGGCTGTCAGAACAGAGAGTAGTCATTAGGTTGTTTTTTTTTTTTAATTAGCTAATAAAATACTATGCTAGCTTCTTTTAAAATTATTTCCATCCAACACACAGTGTTTCTATAGATTTATTTAACTCCTTCATACTATAGCATTACTTGTAATTTCTTCATCTGCAAAATAAAGCCAAGATCTCCCTTCCATAGAAATGTCTTTAGCTATGTCTGAAAGCTAACTCCAAATTAATACCTATTAAGTTGCTCTGGCTCCTCTCAGCCTAGTTGATAGCCTGTCGGTACAATTAGTCTAGTTCAGTGTAGGGGGATCGTGAGTCTCCTTGTGATGCTCTATATAAGGAGCAAAGCCGAAGGAAGACTAAAATGGTATCCATTATTTCTTACTGCATGTCCACCAATATAATAATTTAGGTAATTCCTCAATTGTATTCTGCTTAAATTTGGTCAGACCTTATGGTGTTATCCCCTTTGAATTTAAATCCACAGGCAGTAGTAGACATTCCTCTATAGTGCTGAACTGATGTGCAAAGGCAGGCTTTGCCACAAGACTGATTTGATTTGTCTGCATAGGTGCTGGGCCCACTCCACATCCGTTTTGGTCTGCTTCCATAGCCATCTCCAGATGAAATTTGCCTTAAAGGAAACTAGCCCTAAGCAGTGTAGATGTGTGCCAGTTAGTGTTGGACTTCATGTCTCTCTTTCGTTTAGTGGAGCAGCATTCAACCACAGTGACCTGTTTTCCCCGGGACAGTCTTTCTAAGCTCCAATTCATTAAAAAAAAAAAAGAATCTATCCTTCACAATGCAGCTGTCCAAGTAACATGTTTTTATGAGGTTGAGGCCAGTACATCAGCTACAGTCTACCTCATCATGAAGCAGAATGTGGTTCACAGGCACTAGCTCTGACAAGGACTGGAAAGTCCCAGCACATTGACTGCCCAGTACAAAGACTGCCTTCTGTTTGAGTAACTCTCTTTAAGAAACTCTTGTAATTACTATTTTGTCTAAGTCACTGGACAGCAACCATAAAATTGTGTCATGTCACTTGAAATGGCCACCCTGACACTTGATTGAAGAGGGATTGCACTTTTCTCTCTTGAATTATTTGATGCAGAGCCTGTGTACTATAAAAATTTTTAAAAAATGATATTTTATACATTTAAAAGTACTGCAGGCCCAGATTTAATTTAGTTTTGTTTGGAATCCAAGATAATTAACCCTGGAATCAATCTATTGTAGAGAAAATGTTTTTAGCTGCAGCTGCAGGCAGATATTTCAGTTTCAGACATGATAGCTATAGCTAATTATCCAGTCAACAATCATTCTGTTTAGTCTGAGGAGAAAAAAGCCACCCAGGTTTTCATTTTCAGTCTTTAAATCAGCAGATGCTGGAACTTAATCTGCCTATGTCTAATGAGAAATTAAGCACTGTCCTTAGAAAATAGATTTCACTCCTGTCTTCTAAGGTGAACATTTAAACTTACATTAGCCTTAAAAAAAAAAAAAAAGTCAAATTGCATTTTTAGTAGCTACAAGGAAAGTGATATGAGGTTGAACTGGGAAAGGTCATGCTCTACAAAAGATCACACTTGCCATGGAAGCACCTTGAGAGATTTCAGCTGGAAAAGCAGACACAAAAGAACACTATTTCATTACAAATGCTTTACAGTTAAAATGCAAGGAAAACACTAAAATAACCTCTTTTTTTTCCCTCTAAAGGAAGTTCACTACTAATTCTGAAATATCTAGCAGCTCTGGACCTCTAACACAAGAACTGAAACTCTTAGCAGGAACAGAATAAAACCTAAAAATATAATAGGTACATTGAAAAGAAGCTTTTTCTTTCTTATGTAATGTGCACATGGTCTGCCTGATATCATCTTCTTTAAATTCCTTACTTGAGAAGGAAAAAGGTGCAGTAATGCTACAGAACTATTATACAAATAATAAATATCTGAAAAGGAAGTTCCATAACATGAAAGCAGGGTAGTTCTGGCTTTCATGCTCTAGTTTTCTTTTCTTCTTGGGAAAAACCTCCAGTGATTTGTTTCCTGTCCCTCAAACTGCCTAAAGTTGACATGCAGACAAATGCATCTGGTGTGTAATGGGACCTCCTTAGAAGAAATCATTCTTTTGGGTTGGACTTGACGTTCATCTGGCCTATGAATTCAGGCTTCCATACTTGAAAACCAGGGCTTGTAGGAAAGGGGGACATATGAGTTGGAAATTTGCCTTATAAAGTGTTAAGTTGTGGAGCAGGTGTGCACATCATCAGTACTTTTAAATTTGGTTGGTTCCTGCCTTATGGAGGAATGTGTAAGCAAGCAATGACTGTTGACACTTAGCTAGAAGGAGTGAAAGTGTAGAGGGTGAGTCGTTCCGGCCACCCAGTGATTATCTACAGCTCCAGGCACTTTAATGAAGCTGAAGCCATCCAAAGACTCATGCTGTTCTTGCCAGTATAGTTAAGCCCTTACTATATTGAATTCACTTTGAAGGTGATGACCTTTTTCTCCAGTTACATCTTTATGTCTGCTTCACTGCAATGTCACTGCCATTGGTTTGTCCTGTCTTCAAGACAGAAAGGCAGGGGACTTTTGAACCTCTGCTCAAAGGATCCACACCTGTTCCTTACACTATTTTCAGCTCCTCTGCCCTATTCAGTAGAACTTCTGCTCCCAAACCAAATGGATGTAATTTCTTCCCCCTTATCTCAACATGCAAACTAATACTACATTAGGCATTTTGTGCCTTCCCCCTTTCAAAAGTGTAAAAATCCTCATTTCCTCCTGCACTAATCAGAGTAGGGAGGTAGAAACCCTCTTCAAAGTGTGGCCTCCTGGAGCTCTCTTTGCTGCTTGTGACATGGCCAGCCACGGATTCACTTAAGTGCAGCTTCACAACTACAGGACTGGTTCTAGCAATGCTTAGCAATAACAGTTTTGTCTATGTGTTTCATTGTGTCACGGAAAGGGACTGTAATTTTTTATTGAGGAGATTATATAATCATTAATGCAGTAACTGAAATTAATAGTGTTAGCCTATGTTTAATTCATAGAAAATAAGTCATCATGTGCTAGGGATTGCCTTTGTGTAGGGTAATCTTGAAAGGGCTGGGGAAATGACAACCTAAAGAACTATGTAATTAGTAGATCTGTTAGAAACAAAGAAATTTGGAAAAAATGGTGATTCTTTCTACTTTTTCAATACATTGATTCTGTGTCTAATAAAATCAGATGGCCACAGAACACACATTTATGTCCAAAAATTGGAGAAAAACCATGAAGCGTTAACTAAGGTGAAACATTATATTTATCTTTTAATACTAGAAAAATATGTGTCATCAGGTATTTTTGAAATCAAGTTAGACTTGAGCAGAGGCTACTTTCACTTTACATGTCCTTATGATTTCGTTCATTTGCATGTATCACTGCTAATTATAATTACTCCAGTTAAAATATTACTTTGGTTGTTTTATGCAATTTTTTTGATTAATAAATCTCTAAAGCAGTCTGCAGATAGAAGTAGTCTGTAATTTTGATTAGTACTGAGTTGTTTGAATAAAATGAAATAGTCCATTTGGCTTAAAGAAAAAAATTACAGATATATGTTAGGTATTTTTAAAGCAATTTTAAATATACATGCCTGCTGTGCATATACTGATATATAAATTAAAGGGATTATGTCTTGTCTTTTTTTTCAAATACAGCAACTGTTGACCAAATAGATAGCAATAGCTCAAAGTAGAAATTGAGTTAGAGTTTACTGTGTCAATGATGTGTGGATTACAGACTCCCCAAGTACATATTCATAAGATAAAGCAAATGAGTCCTATGGAATCACACTAGGATATCATGGCAAAGAATTGCAGATTAAAGATCACTTGGAATAGTTAGGATTGCAGTGGAGCAAACATAATGGGTTTCCCGTTGACAAAGTATTCTCACTTACAGTTTTTATTTTCTGTTTATCCAAAAAATAGCAGAATAGATTGGGAGTGAATGTCAAGGCTCTCTCAGCTTGAATGAAGGTACTGAGGGGACATCTTAGATTTGAGCCAGGTAAAAATCCCATTCAATGTGGTTACTACATGTATAAGAAGACTGGAGAGAATGAGAAAGTGTTTCAGGTGTGTTGAGATTTGTCTTGGTTTAGGGCAAATTTGGGAGGAAACTCCTGAGTAGGATCCCTCTGGGAAGCAAACCCAAATGACCCCTCCCCACAATCAGTCTGGGAAAAGAACTTCCTCAGAAAAAAGTGGAAAAAACTATTTATTTAACAAAGTGCCCACAAGCATAAAGAATGAATAATATGAAAGAATAAAACCTTTTGTTGTTCTGAAGTGAGATGGTAAATTCAGAACGTCCTTGCTGTGGATAGCTCAGCTCTCTCAGTCTCTTATCAGTCCCCCCGGAGGTCCAGGCCCCTGTGGGCTGGAGGTGTGAGCTCCTGGTGCTCCTCTGGGTTTTTCAGTCCAGAGCAGGTTTAAACAGTCCCAAGAAAAAGGGGAAATAAAACAGACCAGGAAACTTCTCTGCTTCAGCTAGCTAAAATTGACTAAAAGCAAGAGTCCCATTGCTGCTCTGTGCTTCAGAGGAACCACAATCCCGGCCACGCAAAGGAGTGAGAGCTGTTTCCAAAACAAACTTCGTGCCTCTTCTTCCTGCTTCCCTCTCAGTCTTAAAGGTACAGAACTTAAACACTCAGCATAAACAGAACAGACGACTGGGGATACAAGCATCATAAAGTCACCCTAGGACAGCATTCCTCTGTCTTACAATAACAGTAAGTTATTCAGACCACTGGGAGAAAAAATGGCTTTCATAGGCTTTTAGTCAGCATGAGGAGAAAGAATTTTCTCTACCTATGAAAGGCTTTAATTCTTATTTTTATAACTTAAATTTCCCAGGCACTGCCACAGCCAGAAGACAGAGCAGAAACAGAGTCCAAGAGATGCAGAAGCCTGAGAAAGAGCCATGGGTAGACATAGCCTTCACTTTTCATGAGGAATAATGGACGCATAGTCAAGAGGGTAGACCACACTCACTCAGTGAAGAAGGACAAGCACTTTACATGTACTAAAAGAGTAAACAATATTGTACAAAGGCAAAATTGATAATTGTGGGTGGTGTACTGGAAATACAGAGCAGCTTCTTAAGCTATCAAAAAATGCAGGAAGGTTTTTTTTGTAAATTATTTATTTTATGTGAGAGTTACATTGACAAATTTAAAAACCTAAAAACCTTCATTTACAATCAGATGTACATCCTACACTTATTCATTACAACCATAACATTATTGTTTGTAATTTTAGTCATCAGTATAGCAAAAGAATAAACATGACAGCTATTATTTTGCTATATATGATATAGTGAAAAACTCCCCAGTATTCATATCTTGGATCTTTGCTGTCTGTTTATCATTCCTCCTGTGGACCCATATATTCATATATGAGTTGCATCTGTCATAGAAAAGCAGAAAACAAAATCCACAGAGTATTATAAGTTAAGGTACAGGATTTTAAGATTTAAGGGGACAGATCATACAGGACTTGATTAGACAGCAGTGATTTATCTTAAAATATGTTGCACTGAAATCTTTTAATCTGTATATTACTGCAGGCAGATATTCAAACCACACTGAAGTTAGAGTTGCTTACACTTAGCTGTGTTTTCATGATGCACAACCCTACATACAGTGCAATGCAATGGAGCATGTCCAATGGAAAATTGATTTTGATAGTCATGGAAGTAGAAAAAAGAATGTGTATAAAAGAATATTTTCTAAAGGGAACTAGCAAAAGTTCCTTAAGCACTGACTGTTTCCCTGAGTACAGTAAGTATCACTAGTTATTGTAGTAAAAGAGCAGTATGTGAAGTGCATTGGCAACAAAAGTATTGCCCCTTACAAAGCTTGATACTATTGACATAGTAGACTGATAGACTTTCTAGGGCCTTCTTATAAAAATTGAAGTATTCTTGAGATTTCTAAATTTATTTGGAAGCAATTTGATGTTATATGAGTTGAGAAAAAAAAGAGAAAGGGTCCAAAGCCATGATACATTTTTGCTTGAGGCTAATTAAGGAAAATGAGAGTGTAAGTTTTGTAATTTGTGAATATTGGCATGCATGGTCAGTCAAGGGGGAAGAAAGCTGAGAGCTCATAAAACACAGGCCATCTGTCTTCTTTACAGAGATAATTAAGCACAGTACAACCTGTGGCAAAATGACAAAAGTACAGATATTCAATATAGGGATATTAAGGAATTTGATTTATAAGATAGTAGTTGGTTAATAATTATTTTTCATATAGAATTCAGATCATATTTCTTTTCTCTTGAAATCTATTTTCAAGGAAATACTATTGGATGGAAGATAAAATTCAAGAAAATGTTATTTTTGATCATGCCTATAATTGAACTGTAATGAAAATGTTCAGTTATTTAAAATAAAAACCCATTAAATAACTTTTTGTACTTTAAAAATAACTTAAAAAGTCTTTTTTTATATAGTTAATAATATGAAGTATTCTGAAAATTGGCTGAAGTTGAAACTCTCTTTTAAAATGGAGAGAAAGTAATAAAGAAAATATATGCATCTGTTTGCTTGACTATGTTAGAGGAGTGCATAGTCATCCTAAAAGACAATAAAACTTGTCCTGAACATATTATTAGAAATATTGTTAAATTGATGTTCAATGACCCTATGAGGTCATGTTGTTCCTGAGGTTTTGGGCGCTTAAGCCCATGTGCCCTTCACAACTCAAATTTCTTTGATTGTATTTTCCCCTGTAAGAGGTTTGAAGGGCAAGTGAAGGCGTTTCTGTGTAGTGAAAGCTCAGGCGCTCTACAAAACTCTTCACTGTGAAAAACACCAAGGGCTCCTCTGAAGCCTATGAAGACCCTATGAAGATATTATCACTACTCTGTGGAAGTTCTGCAAAGGTCTGCTGTAAATGATTCGGGTCCTTGTTTTACTGAGGTTACTCCTGAGAGTGAACTTTTAACCCTCTATGTCTCTTAGAAGTTACTATCGTCACACATTAAAAACATACATAGAACAGTTGAAGGTGAATCTATGGAAGATACGCAGAAATGTAACTAAAGCGGAATTTTGCTTTAGTAGCAGAGAAACTGACTACACTAAATGTGCTTAAGTCTTTGACATACAAATCATCACAATAATGCATAAAGTGTAAAGGAAATGCAATTAAATTTGATGTGGAAAAGTTACCCTACTTTTTACTGTGCTCAGTCAGTATTTCAGTCCATTAGTTTTTCTTAATGTGACGGCAGTATCCCTCAAAAGCATTGGATTTGCTACTTAAACTTTAAAATCACAAAGAGAAGGTGACTTGGGGGATTGACCTTCATTAGTCATTGATGAAATTTCTTCTGCTACTCATTGCTTTTCTAGGCAATGGCTACTGCCTTGCATTTTTCTGCAGAGCTCTGTTGGCTTTGTCATCTTATTTTCTTATCCATTGCATCCCCATTCATCTCTTTTGATTACTTCCTGAATACTATGCAAATCTTAGATTGCATTAGATACAATAATATATCATAAACATATTGGTGTCACAACTTTTTAAAATCTTGTCTTCTTCTCTGTATCATCCAATAACATAGAGGCAAACCTTTTGGGTTTGTAATCACTCTCATTTATAAAGGATATTTTGTTGTGATTGCAAGTAAATTGCTCCTTGCTTCCAGAGAAAATAAAACCCCACAGCCTCACTAAACACATCAGCTGAAAGCTCTGAGAAAACTTAAACTCAACTAAAAGTCTCTGGCTTTTAGGAGGAAAGTGTAGTTTATGCAGCCAGAACAGATAGGTATGTTACTGATAGTCTCTTGAAAACCACACAGACAATCAGCCCTTCCTCTGGGCATGTGGATACACACAGAATTAACTTCGTTACTGCTTTTCAGACTGATGCCAGCTATTGCAGCTCTGTGTAGATGCCAAAAGCATGGTAGTAAATTTACTCTCCTTTCTGCAGCATTATAAATCACTATCTCAGCACATACATGGCAATGTATGTAAAACAACATTTATTGTGTTCTCTCATCTTGTACTGCTGTATGTCTGAGTCCTTTGCTATTTTGGTAAATTAATAGATTTACTTATTATTAATAGATTCTTGAGTATTGAGAAAATACATGTGACTATGTAACACCTTAACACAAGAACATGGTCTTTTGAGGAGACCAGTGATTCTTCTAGAAAACTATCATGGCTCTGAGTGTAACATCACTGAGGTGATTCAAATGGAGATGTAAAATCCTATATTCTGACAACTGTAGAATATTTTTTCTGAATGAAAGGTGCTTTGAGTTATTAGTACCTAATCTGTGGGGTATAATGTATCACTATGTAGTTTTGAGATGTAAATCAGGCTGGTAAGCTTTTGTGGGTTTTGCCACCACTACACTCATATCATGTTTAATTTATAAAGTGCTGTTCATCCATTTTAGATATCTTCCATTTGGGAAGTAGCTGGACAGTGAGTCAATGCAATTCTTTTTCAGAAGTCTTTACAGAAAGCTGATAAATTTGTAGAGCTCTCAAGTATATCTTACTGAAGGTTTATAAAAGAAGATTGTTGCATGGGGAGGAGATCACTAGCTCCTATGGAGCATATTAACTAAATCACACATCATGCTAAAGAGTTAGCACACTCAGGTCAAATCATCTCTGTCTTTTAAAATAAGATTTATCATCACTGAGTTATTAAAGTTTTGTCTATTATCCTGAATAGTCTTTTATTGACTCAGACAATCCTTTGTACCTTCCCAGCATGAAATTATGATAAAAGGTTGAGTCCTACAGATGTCTAAAATGTCCTTGAAATGGAAAGGGAAAAGGGCCTAGGTTGCACTTCAAAAATGAATACATATCCCTCATCACAGAAAAATCAACTGACTTTGTATTCATTAGATGATCTGTGAAATAATCTCCAATTAAATGAAGAAGATATTTCTAGTTCCTACAAAGATACAAATTTAACCTTACATGTAATTTTTGCTTCCTTTTTTTCCACATATCAAAATTGTGGTTTTGTTAAGACAGCAAATGGAAATAGAATAGAAAAGCAGCCATAAGAGAGATTTTAAACAGCATGGTAACTAACACAGTTTTACAATTCTTTTAGCACTCTCAGAAGCAATGAAAGGTTTATTTGGCCAGATAATGTAACATAAATCCATGGATGTAACATTTCCCTTTTATACTAATTTATACCTTTAGGACATGACCTAATGAAATTTCCCCATGCACACATGGAGAAGAATGATGGCAGTACTTACGGTTTTACTTGCTTTTTTGAGTTCTAGACAGATTATCTAAATTTCTCTCCTGCCTTTACATGTATTATAATGATTATTTGAATTACAGAAGTGCCAATGAACTCAGCCATAAGTAAGAACTTTTTTATATACCACATAAGTACATAACCTCCAAAAAACTGTTTGGGAAGAAAACGGATGTATGTTACAGCCAGATAGCAGGGAAAAAATAAAACAAGACAGGGAATATAAAACACTGTCTATAAACAAATAAAAAACGGAGATTGAAGGCACATTTTCACTAAAGTGTGAAATGACTACCTCACAGGAAAAAAACATAAATGATTTTTTGGGAGGGACAAAAAACAACTAAGTGCTCAAAGGTATGTTGTTTTTGGCTAGGGTAGCGTTAATTTTCTTCATTGTACCTGGTATGGGGCTAAGAATTGGATTTATGCTGAAAACGGTGTTGATAATACAGGGATGTTTTTTCCTAGTGCTGAGTAGTTCTTAGAAAGAGTCAAGGCCTTTTCTGCCTCTTGCTTTGTTGCAGAGAAGCTGGAGGGGATGCAGCTGGGACAGCTGACCCCACCTGACCACAGAGATCTTCCATATGGCATTGTGCTCAGCTGAGAAGAATGAGGAAATGGGGGAACATTCAGAGTAAGGGCATTTTTCTTTCCAAATTACCATTCTACATCACTGAGCCCTGTTTTCCTGGAGATAGCCAAGCACCCTCTTGCTGATGGGAATGAATTCTGCTGTTTTTCTTGGAGACAAATAGAAGGTTTATTGAAAAGAAAAAGAAAAAGAAGAAAAAGAAAAAGAAAAAGAAAAAAAGAAAAAGAAAAAGAAAAAGAAAAGAAAAAGAAAAAGAAAAAGAAAAAAGAAAACTAAAAAGGAGAAAAATGGAAGAAAATTCAGGGAGTATAACTTTTTCACAGGAAATGTTACCCGAATTCAGTGAATGCCCTCCAGGATATTTTGTGCTGAAACTGAAATGTGGCTGAGACTGCAGCCCATGCTTCCTTATAAAAAGACATTATGGGAAGTTTTTCTGTCCCTGAAGTTCCCTGGGATTCTTTCCCAAAGTGCTCCCTGTGGGCTCTGTTAGTGGGAGAACTAGAGGCTCCCCAAGCCCTGGGATCTCATTCATTATCCCCTGTAAATAGACCAAAATGAATAGTGAATATTAATGATACTTATACAACATCATGTCTCTGAGCTTATTAGCAGCACTTTATGAGCTTTTCCCTGTTTCTTCAGTCTTTAGTTGCTATAGAATCATTCTTGCTTTAGCAAAAGGAATGAGTGTCTAGTGGAACAGGCACTGTTTCCATTAGAAGGTATCAATCCCGTGTTTCCTGTATTGCTCCCTTCTCAGCTGGTAGCCATAATCTTCCCTTGATTTTCTTCTCCAATATGATATTTGCCCAAGATCTTGTGCTGAAACAATGACTGAAAATAAACCTCTCACCTTAATAATATGCTTTTACTCAGTTAGTGCAACAGTTTGAAGATATTATCTGCGCAGTGTGAGGATTTCATTTTTGACCAAGTATTCTGCTACTGCCTGACAAATTGCACGCTTTATTTTTACTGCAAAGACAATCATTGCTTTCCTGCAGTAGTTTAGTCTGAACCTTAACTAAAATTCATAAGGGGTTCTGATCCAGGGCTAACAGAAGTATTACTGGCTTAAAATGTATCACTTAAATGTAATTGCTCTGACAATAAGTTAAATCCCACAGAGGAGAATTGTTTTGTCACCTTGGCAATAAAGTCATTTAGAAAGGATCAGAGAACAGCTTGTAGGGCTGATCAGGGATTCACCAGGCAGAGCAGCTAGAAAGTTATAAAAAAAGAAAGCAAGTAAGTTGTTTGATCTGCTTTAGTCTTCTTCAGCAGCTAAGGATGAAGGAAAGCTATTTGTCCCAGGGGCAAAAAAAAAAAAAGCAGAGAAGGGCAGAGGATAAGTAGATTCTAAAGGGGTTCCAGAGAAGGACTGAGCCAGAATGAAATACCTAATATTTTGGAAGAATAGAAAAAACTGCATTTTTCTTTAATTCCTTTATAATTCGTTTTGTTTTATTCTTTAACTAAAAGCAATAGTATGCTTAAATTTTTTTTTGTCTGTATTTTCCTCTTCTTCTGTTGGCAGTTAGTCTGGAGAAATATTTTTGGAAACTCCTGTGGCTATCTTTTTTTTAGCCTACTAAGAAGAAAAGCCATGGCTTTTTGGTTTTGGATTCATTACATTGTTAGAAATATATCTGTGCTCTCTTATTAGGTTCAAAGGCAACAGGACCAGATTGTCACTTTAAAGGTAAGGAAGGACTGACAAGGTCTTCTGAAATGTCTACAATTGTCCTGGCTCTTGAAAGGTCTGGATTGTTTACAGGCAGCTACAAAGCCAGCCCAAACCAAAACACATCAATACATCCATTCATCCATTCATTTAAATGAATCTGTGGAAGAGTTTTTATTGCAGCTTTTTCTGAGTGTGATCCTTTCCACCACATGATGAGGACAATTTTGTGATTGTCAACAATATGTCTTCTCTTCAAAAGTAATGCAATCTTGTGGAAAGAAAATCAGTAGGATGAAGCTTAATATGTATTNTTGCTCATTTTATATATATATATATATACATATATATATATATGAAATGTATTTCTTATTTTGAAGGGTACTTCTATCTGAAGGATTCTGGAGAATTGAAGTACTATTAAAGGTGTTCACTTCTGGGGCAAATATTAGAAGAAAGTATGGTGGAACACCAGAACAAAAAATACACTTGGTCTTTGGAAATAATCTTTAAAATAAAAACCCCCAAATTTTAAGTATGTCCCAGACATGGCAGAAGAAAAGGCCAAGGAGAAAGAGAAAAAATGTAAAGCATTATTTATAATTTTCTTTCTATGCTCCAAAAAATGATTTTTTTTTCACCTTGGGTTCCACCTGTATTGTGCTGATTTTGTCTTTTTCTGTCCAGAAAATATAAATAACTACACCAAGTATAGCTTTTGTTGCTGTGGATGCATTTTAATTTTCTCTAAAAGACAAAAGCTGTAATTTTTATTCCTCTTTCTAACATCATGGGCTCATTCATCTGCCATTCACAAGAATTAGATAATGCAAAAGCCTTATGTCATTTGAATCAGGTGTTCCCAAACCTTGAATGATTACAAAAGCCTCTTTTCCTTTCCTTCTGCTGTTTTTCACAGTGTTTGTATGCAAACCCAAACCAATTTCCTGTTGTTGAAACATGACTCAGCAATATGATCTATTAATAACTAACATTGAGTCAACAGCCACTGATTTTTGTCCATGCTGATACTGATTTCCCCAGCTAATACCTAAATCCTGTCTGGGAGAAGAGAGAGCCAGAACTCTGTATTTCTGATGCTTTTTAAACTGGGCATGCGTGCATGTCTTCAGCTGATTCAAACAAAAAACAATAATCAAGACATAAAGTGGAAGAAATTCTCTACTGTGAGGATGGTAAGGCCTGAAACAGGTTGCTCAGAGAAGTTATAAAAATTCTGCAATACAATACTGCACTTCACCTTGAAAGACACAAATATCCCACATTCCTTCTGGTTTGAATAATTTTACTTATTTCAGACATCACAATTTGCAGATACAAGCTTCAGATACAACTTCGTGTTTACTTTAGGGGGAACCTAGGGCACACCGCTTTTTGTGTACAGCCATGACATCTACATTATTATATGAGGCGTGACCAAAACTTGAGTTATTACTGTCTGAGGTAGGAATCTCTACCTTCAAGAGATAGTAGAATTACCTGGGTCACAGATCAAGCACTGTGGTACGCTTAGTTTATATATTTATTTTGCTAATCTTCACATTTTATTCACTTTTGCCCTTTATTTTTTCCCATATTTTTATTTCCATATGAAGCTATGGTTTTATTTTTTGTTTGGCTTTTTTCTTTCTCAATAAGTCTCTTTTTCATAATTAGAAATATCTTAGAAATACAAATTATGCACAAACCTTAAAATCCTATTTGATATTCTCAATGTTGTCCTTTCATCCCAATTACAGAGTGATTTGTTCATCTTAATAGGCAGATAGGATTTTTCAAAAACAAATTAGGTAGCACAATGCTGCAATGGTACATTTAACTGGAGTTATTTGCTTTCATTCACGGCAACTACAGAGATGAATTTTAACTCATGCCAGAAGTCTAGACTTGATATACAAATTTTGTAATGCCCTGAGGAATATTTTGAAAAGCAGTACAGGTCTTATGCAAGGGACACGAGGGGTAAAGCAAAGAATTATGAACCGTGAACTACAGGGTGAAATATTTTGTCTGCCTCATGCCTCTTCAATTAGCTTATTTATGTATTAAAAAATCACAATAGATTGGCCTGTATCTAAAATATAAACTATGTCATATCATTTGCCCTGTTTATCCAGCCAATGGAATAGCCTGAACTTGGCTAAGCACAAACAAAAACAACAACAAAAAACTAACCAACCAAAAAAAAGTTACTTGATTCATGGAGGGCTAAAACTACAGGGATGAAATTGCACTCCTTTCTGCAGATAATGGGTAAAGTAAACCAGTGTTTTCTTTTATGGAGGTAAGTGTGCTAGGAAATAATCTTGCCTATAATTTGTGATTTAATATTTAGTGAGGTACCCTCAAGCTCTGCTATGAAAGACCTTCTCTTCCAATAGCACAAATCTTTTATTTTTTTCTTACTAAGTCTTAGAGGCTTCAATTTTTGTACCTAAGAGACACACCTGAGTGCTTATTGAAGAAGGCTTTTGATTTTCCTTCTTTTGAGAAAATAACAGAGATGAAAAAAATTGTATTTTCTTTGTTAATCAGTGTTTTGCCACATTTTCCTTTCACTAACTTTTACTATATTTATACAAGTATATAACAATGGTTGTGTTGGATTCCTCTAGCCTTAAATCCTGCATCTGACAATGATTGCTTGATATTTAGGAGGGAGCACAAGAATAAGGCAATTTTATAGATTCTAGCTGTCTTTTGTTCAGAGAATTCCTCAGCTAGAGATTATGCCCATTGCCTTCCTCCAGACATATTCTAGTCTATTCATACTTTGAAATCTCACAATTACTTTCAGAATCCACAGATTTTGTAGCAAAACTAAAATTTAACTTTATATCATATCATTCAGGTAAGAAACATGACATTTTGGATTTGAAGCTTCTGTCTGAAATTTCCACAGGGTGCCCCCTGATCTTCGTGCTATGAAAATTCAGTAAATAGTAGAGTCTTCATCGTCTACATCTTCTGATGTATCATTGATGAAAGTGTTTCTCTTCAAGGTATTTAAATCTCACTAACATTTCTTTGCACAGAAATTATTCAAGTCCTTTGATTTTACTTATTTTACTTTTGACACTTTTTTAAAATCTTATCTACCTTGCCTGAGATGGGACAGCATCAGGAGTGCACATCTTATTTATGAAATAAGTGCACACCAGATTAGTATATGGATATAATGCTGTTTTGTTCTCTGTTTTGTACTCTATTAACCCTTTTGCCAATGTTAAGCATGAAGATGGTATTTCATCAAAAAATTCTCAATATGCTCAAGTGAAGTTACTAATTTAAAATCCTTGTGTCTTTGTAATTATTTAATACATTCAAGTCACGTCTCTATGGGAGGATCATGGACACTATGATTAACTCTCACCGACCTTTGGACATTTGCCTTTAGCAGGGTTCTGTTTGCAGAGAAGGCAGAAAATTTGGAGCAGACAGGGTGCTAGTGTGCCATATGGTTTTCTTCATGCCCACCCCTACTGTAAGTCATGCCCTTACAATGGAAAACTCATGGAGATTTTGCCCAGGCCCCCAGGAGGGTTTCAGCTGTGTGTGCCTCAACTTCGCACAAAATGGAGAACATTAATAGACTGACTGTGTAAGCCTGATAACGTCATTTTACCTTGGTGTGTTGCACAGTCTACAAATTCGACTTCCCAGATGGGTAGCAGAAAGACAGAGTGCCTACTTTTCATTACACAGGCTGGCACTGGTTTCAGCAATGGGGTTGGCACTGGGAAAGGATAATTCTGTCTGGGTAAATGTAGCTCAAGACTGTGTGTTGTGCTTGTTTGCTCAAAATTGCTTTTATACTGATCTGAAAAGAAGAACTAAACTATAAAGCCTTGAAAAAAGAAAGGTGCCACACTATCCCTTAGAAAATGATTGAGCAGTTTAAGTCAGGGAATATCTGAGAGCTGGGACACTGAATCTTATATAGAGAAGCAGTAGAAAGTTCCTTAAATGGGACTGTGCAGTGCTCCCTTAGATGTAAGGCATTCCGCCCATCTGCCATTCCCCATTCTGGAAGAGTGTTAGTTACCAGTAGTTCCTGCATCAGGTGTGCCATTGCTATGAAAATATTTCAGATGGCTTGGTACATCAGATGCGTGTCCAATGGCACTGGACACTTATGTTTAGGCAGCTAACATGAATCCAGAGGGTTGGATTTAGTTTAGTATTTTAGATAGCTAAATTTAGACGACTACCTGTCAAGATGTTATTATCTAAACTGCGGGTACAATGGACACCTAGGACACTAGCCTAGTTAAGTGTGCAAATACATCCTGTGCTGATGTGCTGCTTCCAGTACGACTCATGGACATTCTGAATTTTACTGCAGTGTATGAATAAAACTTTTAATCCCTGGAGAAATATAGGCAGTATATATTTGCTCAATACTAAATGTTTAGGAGATGTTGAATCGTCAACATCCCAGCTTTCTGTCTTGGAGTTTTCTTACAATTTGTGCACCATTAATGCTGAAAGTGATTAAACAGGATTTGTACATTTTAGACAGACTTTTTGGTAATCAACCAAACCTCTACTAGATGCTGAGAGCAGGTGCCTATTTTCTCACCTCTGCTGATAGGAAGGAATATTTGTCATCAGAAACATGCATGTGAGCTTGTTACAATCCAGCTGTCCTTTCTTAGCATGTTTTTCAGGAATGGTTGCTAATTCTTGAAGTTCACTGCCTGCTGGGATGTATGACTTATTTCTAGGCTATAGTGTTACTGTTTTCTGAAGTAGGAAGGGAGGTGGGTGAGTGACTTTTCTATTCTTGCTTGCTTTCACACTTCAATCAAACTTTGCAAAGTCTAAGAAACCAGCTTGTAGCTTTCAAACATGCTTTGGGTAGTCCCTGGTGTATGCTTGGTAAAAGAAAATATTGATGCAGTGTTGTTTAGTGGGACTGTAGAAAGATTTTAGTGACTTAATTTTAAAGCCAGACACAGATCATGCATGAGATGTTATTTCTACTACTTAAATTCTTGAAGTAGCACTGATGGTTGTCTTAGAGAAAAGAGACAACAGTTCAGACATGAAAGTTTTGATGCTTTATTTATTTATTTATTTATTTATTCATTCATTTTGGTCATCACATTTAAGATACACTCATGACACTGCTCTAACACTCATATCCTTAAAATTGTGTATCATATATATTTATATAATAAGGATCAAATTGCTGATGCAAGTGAACTTGGTTAGGTGGAAATAAATATTCTAGATATTTTGAATTCATTAACATGAGACAAAAAACCAGCCAAATCAAAGGTATTAATAAATATAAATTTTTTGTGGTATAGATCAAAATCTTATTAATTTTATATTTTTACACAACCACATTAGAGATTTTGGAGAGTTTAATTTTTGCATCTTGCCCAAACAATGCCAGTCTTTTTCTGTTCAGTGAGCTGTAGGCTCAAATCTGAGGAAGAAGAGTGGAATTAAAGCTACATCCATCACCATATAAACTTGTTTTAAATCTGAAATTTTATTTAATTACTAACATAGTTTTCTGAATATTATTCATATTTATAGAGCAATACCTGACAGGAAAAGACTGAATAGCATTTCTTGAAATAGTCTTCTGAGGAGACACCCAACCGAGCAGAGAGTTGTTATTTTCTTTTTTTTTTTTTTTTCTCTGTTGGATTTCATTAACACACAATGGATTAATTTTAAGCAGGGGATTTATTTTTACTTAGTTGGGGATTATTTGCTAAAACATTCTGAGGGCATACAAGTTTTGAATGTCCATAGCCTATATAGCAGTAAATAATCTAACAACCCATTTACTTTCAGACCCACCTACACACCTAATATTGCCTTTTTACTTCTGTGTGCAGTTAGCTTTGTTATAAACACTCAAACATTTTTTTGCACAAAGGAGTAAATAGTTTTCTGAAGAAAGCATCTTTGGGTTTTGATTCTTACAAATGTTAGTTCTGAGTAAAGGGATACAAGAAAAAAGGACGTATGGAGAAAATACTGCAGAGAAGATAGTTCCCAATGAACACAGAAAAAATAAAGTGCGAAACTTTCTTGAGAATATGCTAGTTTGCATTTGATAGTTTCCTAAATCACATGTATGTACCTATATATAGCAAATTCTAATTAACACTTTTAGAATTCAGCCTTTCTCTTCTGAAGCATGTAAAAAATACAATTTTACACAGTTTGCAGTGATTTTATGATTTTTTATTGGCTGAATGTATTTTCAGTGCCTTTTTTCCCCAACAAATTTGACTACCAGTTCTCATTTTCCTCATTGCTGTCTACAAGGAAACAATAAAATACCCTGAAGATGGAGACTTTGATAGTTTTCTCAGTTTAGCTTGAAAGATACTTCTTTTTTTTTTCTTTGATCTGTGTGGAATTTTGTATATTTTGTAGTTTTCAAACTTGATATGTTTAATACTATTGAATTCTGTGGTGTAGTGACCTTAGCTGGCTGCCAGAACCCAGCTGTTCTCTCTCTCCTCCTCCTCAACAAGGTGGGGGAGTAAAATAAGATGAAAAGCTCATGGGTCAATCTGAAGACATGGACATCACTCACACTGACTACATTCATGGGAAAAACAGACTTGATCTGTAAAAAAATGATCTTAATTTATTGTTTGTTAGAATAAGTTTGAAAGCTACATGTGCAAACATCACCAAAACCAGTTAAATAAATAAGTGATGGAGGCAATTAAGCAGTGTTATTTGAAGGTTTCATTCTATCAACTCAAAAGGAAGATATTTTGAAGTGTGTTTTTAATGGTGCTTTAGAGGCAAATTAAATAACAATTTAGAGACTGCATAAAGCTTTTAAGCATGAAATATAGCATTTGATTTTCCCTAAAAGCATCCACTATCTGTAAGGAGTCAGTATAGGCAAAATTAAAGAAAAATAGCCTATATTTTTAAAGAGAAGCCAATATTGCCTTTTTGTCTGTATTCTCCTCTTGTCCTGTTGGGAACATGTTTTGAGAAGTATTTTTAGAAACTCCTGTAGCTACCTTTATTTCTAGCTTACTTAGAAGAAAAGTCATGGCTTTTTGATTTTGGATTCATTACATTGTTGGAAATATATCTGTTCTCTCTTATTGAGTTCAGAAGCAACAGGACCAGATTGTCACTTTAAAGGTGAGGAAGGACTGATGAGATCTTATGAAGTGCCTGCACTTGTCCTGGCTCTTGAAAGGTCTGGATTGTTTACAGGCAGCTACAAAGCCAGCCCAAACCAAAACACATCAATGGAAGTACGTCCATTTGTGAATTTATGGAAGAATTTTTGTTGCAGCTTTTTCTGAATATGATCCCTCCCATCAATTAAATTATGAGGACAATTTTGTGATTGTCAACAATATGTCTTCTCTTCAAAAGTAATGCAATCTTGTGGAAAGAAAATCAGTAGGCTGAAGCTTAATATGTATTTCCTTCTTCCTTGAGAGCTGCTCATTTAATAAGTATATTGAACAAAACCTTACAGCAGTTTTCCTAGACCAGTGACTAGAAAGAAGCAGAATCATATACATACTCATTAGATCTGACCTTTAAGTTATATTTATCAAACAAAAATACAACTTTGAAACATATATCAGGCTTTTTTGATGTGTTTTCTAAATAAGTTATGCTATGATTTGGAAGTAGTTGTTCGTTTTTTATTTTACTTCAGTTATGGATTTAGGTTCATAACTTTTCCAATATACTAAATTAGATTTTGCAAATGTAGAAGCTATGGATGCATTCAACTTTTAGGAGTTACACATTTCGTCTGCAGAAACTGTCACATGTCCAGTCTTGATAATTCCTCATTTTTAAGTTTTCAAAAAGGGTAGAATATGATGACCAGAACGCTAGCAATTCAGTTATTCTAAGGAATTAAGAATGAAGAGGATCAACAATAATTCAAGCACATTCTGTAGAACGTCTGGGATATGGGAATTTCATTCGTTTAATTACAACTATCACTAGGTAAATCAGTTTATAGAAGATACATGAGCCTGGAAGAGCGAGATAAGTTTTTGTGTTTAACCTTTGCTGTCTGAAAAGTTGATGTCTTGGGTAGAAGGCTAGCTGAATATTAATTGTTCCATGGTGTCTTGAAAAGCAGGCTGGTTGATATTTTGGCTTTGATTTGGATGTAACAGCTATCTTATGAGACTGGCAACCCACTTATTCTCAGTTCCATCCATGCATGCTGGAGGACATACATGAACAGTTCCTATCCCCAGATGTTCATTCCTGTTTTCAGCAGGGATTCCAAACGTTAAGCATTGGTACCTTGCCAGAAATTCAAAATTCTGGATGCTATTTGCATATAGTCAGGCAGATCGCAGGTGCCCTCACTGTTAATTTAGAAGGTTACAACTCCTGGCTTAAAATATTCAATCTTGATGTTAGCACTCTGAAAAACTTTTCTTTTGTCTATGTCTGTAAGTCTATCTGCTTTGGTAATTTATCAAATAGTGTACCTATATATATATGTAGTTCATAGAAATAAAAATACACTAATATAAATCCCCCCATATATATCGTGACATCTTCCACCATTTGTATTTGTGTGCACTTTAATCTATGTATCTTTATGTACATATACAAAAAACACATTTGTTGATAAACAATTGAAAATATTAATTTTTTTACAGGAATTAATAAAAAAAAAATCCAGGCCACTTTTAAAGTTTACTAGTCTTGATCTAAATGTAAATGACTGAGGCAGGTCTTCATTTTATCTAGAAATTAATTTGTTTTTCTGTACTTCTGCAAATTGATTTTGAGCACAAATGGGTTCCATTTGTTGCCAGGTAAGGAAACTTTCATAATTTACACTTCAGTGTGGGCTAAATTTCTAAACATTGCCAGTTGGCAAGAATAATGAGACCATCAGAGCAAAGTAATAGCTTTGATAGAACAGAATACCTTCTGTAAAATGTAATATTTTGGAGAGGCATGATGAAATCTATGATAGAGCCAGCTGATTATGTATTAAACCCTTTGACATCAGAATACACTCCTGATGACTGCTAAAGTAATCTTAAATGCTTCACTTAAAACCCTAAGAATATGGTTGATTTTTTGGTTGGCCTCAATAGTGGCATGTGTCACTGAAACTAAAAATATTAAGAAAAATGTAGTGGGTATATTCCTTTCTTTCCTTTCCCCCCTCATATTTGCCTTCTAAATTTTTGTGTTTTACAGTCATCCATTACACAAAATACATGAAGATTTTATCATTAACAAACCCCTTCAGTGCAGATGCTTCCAGCAGCAAAACACAAAGTCTATTACCTTAAACATTGTTTCTTTCTTATCAGATTCACAGGAAAAGGTGAGATTTCCTGCTTCAACTCTTGCTGTAATATTGAAGGGCCCACATTCCAGCCCAGGTCTTTGCATACTTGCCCCATGTACAATCTGATGCCATGTTATAAAAAAATTAGTGAAGCTCACAGTAAAATCAATGTTATGGTTTATAGATAGTCATGCGGAAGTCCTATGGCCACTTTTCTCAAAGACAGACCAAAAAAAATGTGACAAGCGAGATAAAACCCTGAAACACACTGAACTGTACAGTCACACAGTCTGAAATTTTATGCCATTCATGCAATATCCATAAAATTAAGCAGGGAAAAGACAGAGTAAAATTTTATAATTTAGGAGTTTCTCATTGAGTAGCTAGAGGTCTAACATCCAAAGTTTGCCATTTTAGACAATCAAAATTTTTGTCATATTTAGTCTACGGCTACACTGGCTACAGAATCTATCTGATGGCATTCTAAAGAGCAAGAAATCTGATCATGTTATTGTTTGTTACAAAATTGTACCTATACCAAGGACCTGGATAAGAAAAAGGGTAATAAAGGCAGGCTAACTAACAGAAGAGACTTAAATCCAGTAAAGTTTGGTGGAAATTTATTCAAATCATGCTACAGCTGTAGTTATTAAACTCAATGAAGTCAACAGAGATGCGTCACTTTATCTGAAATGAAGTTACGTGCAAGTATCAAGTCTCTTTTCTTGCCCAGCAATGCAAATACAGTAAAACTAAACTGCAGACTGAAGACTTAGAGCACACTTGTAAAATTTTCTGACTAGAAATAAGATGATATAAATCAGGAAATATATGAAAACTCTGGAGAGTAGCTGTTGGGAGATTTCAATCTCACTACATGTTGGGCATCTCCATTTCATCTTTAAATCCGAAAGATACTCTTATAATTTGCTTGAACTTTCTGAATATAAAGCGGGTCATAGAACTTCTCCAAGTGACTCTATATCAATTTCTGGATGTATATATTATTTGAACCATAATGGTTCACCCACCATTAATATGAGGATTTTTCATATTTCAAGTACTGAAAGTGCTTTTATGAGGAACTGACACTTTTATTTGCTATAATATTTATTTAAAGGTTGATTCCATATGAGTTTTTTCGTGTTTTGGGAGTTTTTTTAGAGTGCTTTAATATTGTTTGCAAAATACTGCCTTTAAAAGACATTGTATATTTGTAGTTCATTAGTCATCCCTAAGCGCACAGACTGGTAGAATAAACACAGGAATGAAAATCCCCAAATACCTTTAGTTTCTACAGTACATGAATCTCCATAAACAAAAATCCGTCAAGTAATGAATTTTATAATTTTAATCCTTCCAGCTAAGCAATCAAAGAAATAGTCATGAAGTCTGAAATTATGAAAACAAAAATATGTCTCAATGTAATGAGCCAGACAGCATACTAATAAAATCCTCCAACACAATAAGCCAGTCAATAAAAGTACATTTTTCAGTACATTTCACAAAAACATGAACCTTTTTCCCAATACATCATGAGAAGTAACTAAGGTTCAACATGAGAGTGATTTCAGTATTTTATGAATACCTTGCTCTTTCATTGTTTTTATATCCAATAATAATATATAAAGAAACCACTACACCAATACATAGGAGACTGTAATTATTCTCGAATTAGTCGCTTTTCTTATAATTTGCCATTTTCTGTAGCTTGTCGCAGTTAACTTTCCTTTTCCAGGGGAGAGATTCCCTTTAGATGTTGCAAGTGATCCAGTCATCCTTCTCCTTTAAAAGGTAATGGAAGGAGACACACATCCCCAAAGGCCAGCAATCAGTTTCTGAGACTTTAACATGAGGAACAGAAAAATCATCTTCTACTGGTATCCTCTTCATCCATCCAGGGTGGAAAGAAGCCTGTAAAGATATGTGGAAGAAGAATGTCTGCTTCCTTAGTGGTATCTGATCAGAGAAGACATGAACAAGATCACACAGAAACAACATGTGATAAGAGAGGTCTTGATAAGAACAACCCTGGTCAGATACAGTGATTAATAAAGATACGTGGAATGTGAGGATGCTTATTTTCTCATTTGGGAAGATAAGGAAAAGAAGGGAAAGAAACACAGTTATAAAACATGATTAATTAGCACTAACAAAGAGCACAACCAGAAGCAGATTTTTCTGTCACACTAACTGATGAAGCATCAAAAAACGAAGGGCAAACCAGGACTTTGCAATGGATAGTCATGCATATATGAGTGTCCAGAACATTGGAAGGGGTTCAGGGGGACTATGCCAACTGATGAGGCCATGTGCAGACAAAAGGAAAGCAGGGAGGAACAAAAAAGAGATAAGCAGAAAGGGATAGAAAAGGGACATGTAAAATGGGGACGGTTGCTAAGTTTGTCTGGCTGAGCTCTGCTCCTGATCACCCCGGTCTGTCCTGTTTTAAGAAATAATTTCTTTACAATCTCTCTGCATGATCTTGCCCTCTAGTCCGTGTGTGTCAGTGCTGCAAGAACTCAGTGACTGCTACTGGAGAGGCATGAGCAGAGTTGAGTGAGTGGCTCAATGCTGTCACCTGAAGCAGCACTGTGGGTCACAGCCTGGATGTCAGCTGATTGGACCAAGCATCTGTGTCTTCCCAGCCAGTTGAGCACAGGGTGTGCATGTGGATATGTTGGATAACTCCAAGTTGCATCAGCCCCAGGTTCAGTCAGGGCTATCAGGCAGGTGGAGGATCTGTGCTGGTGTTTGGGGGGACCTGGGATTGAGGGGTGTCCACAGGATGAGTGCATGAATGCAGTGTGTGCTCAGTGAATACCTAGATGGACCAAATAGTGTCTCAGGGACCCATGGAGTGAGTTAAGGGTGTTGTAATCCTGTCAGGGTTGCCAGGTTGGCAGAGGGCCTGTGTGGGTGCTCGAGGAATCTGTGAATGTCCGTGTGTTCGTGAACCTGGGGAGAGCGGTGTGTGTGATGCGCTTGTGACCTTCAGCCTCTGGCAGCCCAAGAGGAGGAGAGGATGTACCCTGTGTGCCTGTTGTCTGGTGTGAGTCCTGAATGTGGGGGCCGCTGGAGCAGCGCCTTATCTGCAGTTGTGTCAGCATCCTGTGTGTGTCCCCTGCTCAATGTGTTTGTTTGGGATATGTGCTCAACTTCACTCCTGGCTGAACCTAAAAATGGGAAAGCAGTATCTGCTTCCTTCAGCCTGACCCGAGATCTCCAGGCACTGGTCTGGAGTCCAGCACATGGATCTTGGGTTGGTGGTGCTGAAGAAGGCAGCTGCAAATTCTGGGTGAATTTTTCCTCTTGAATCAGAAAACAGTAGAAAAATATTAAATACTAAACCAAACCTAGATCTCAACTCATGTTTCTTAACTGTATACCAAGGAGTTAAAAATTAAACATGGAACTGTGCAGTTATAGATAGTCAATCTTCAACAAGATTACTTCAATTTTTTTACTGAACTTACTAGCCTTTCCTTCTCCTTTATTTCCTGCTCATTATAGCTTACAGTTTACTGCCAATGCTTAAGATGGCCTTAGAGTCCTGGATTTTTTTTTCTAGACTTGGAGTAACTTCTGTGCCAGTTGATACTTTTCTGCCCAGAGCTGCTTTCCATGCAGTCATCCTGGGACAAGATTTGAGCTTGCAAGGAAAATAATCCAATGCAAGCATCCCATGAGAAACTAAAAATTTATCTTTGAGCTGAGGAGAGGAAATCAATTTTGGTCAGCTGTGCATAGCATTCTGTCTCCAAGCAGATGCTTATTTCATTTTGCCTGCGCACTGAGGCTGTCCGTGAGGAGGTCTGGAGTTCTGCAGATGGGCTGTGTGGTCTGCTCTACAGGTTCCAGGGCATGATCCGAAATGACATATTTTTCATAGGTTCTGGGATTTCTTGGTACTTTATTTGCCCTGAGGCTCCAACTATGAACACATGTAGGCAACAGTTCCTTATCCTCTGAGGAGGTGTCAAGCTCCCTGAAATGAGTTCTCTACCAGTCATGTATTAACTTTAAAGGAACTGTGCTTGGAGGCTCAGCAAAGCATGCCTGCATCAGTGTAAAAATTTCATAGTGCTTCTGTAGGATTACAGCTACTTCACAACTTACTGCTTGGGTGAGGCCAAGGGAAGTGGACACAGTTTCATAGGGAAAAGGACGATTATTTCCTAAAAGTAGGGGAAGAAAATAATATTGAGGGTCCTTTGTGTATCACTGTCACTGTAGGGCAGTGCAGATGTATTTTGCCGGGGAAGAAGTCTGCTGTTTAAAAGATGTTTTCAGATGGTTTGGACAGTGTTAGGAGTAAACAGAGGCAATATGCTCTGTAAATGTGACCTACTGAAGGTAATCAAGGGTTTGATATGACATGTTTCCACTCAAAAATAAAAGTTTCCAAAGAAAACACTTCCTTAAAACGTTACTGTCTTATTACTTTGACAAATTAGAGCTTTAACTCCCTTTTCTTCTCCTGGAAGAAAAGGAACTGAAGGCCTTGGTGGACAAAAACACTGACCATGACACAGCAACGTGATCTTGTGGTAAATAAGTTCAACAGCTTCCTGGCTACATAAGAAGAGTGTTACAGCACGTTGAAGGATTGGATCCTTCCTCTCTGTTCAGTACTGATGAGACAAATCTGAAGTGCTGGGTCCAGTTCTGAGATGACCAGTTTGAGGAGACACATGGACTTGCTGGAATACAGCCCCATTGGAGAACCAAGTTTTGGAGTATCTGTCCCAAGAGGAGAGGCTGACAGAGAGATTGGACTGTTCATCCCAGGGAAGAGAAGGATCAGGAGGGTCATATCCATTTGTATAAATAGCTGCTGAGATGGGGACTACAGTAAATGGAGGTAGGCTGTCCTCACCAGTGGCAGGCAATTGGCACAAACTGAAATACAGGAAATTACATTTAAACATAAAAATACCCCAAAACTCCATTTTTAAAAAAACTCTGAAGGTGTTTGAATACCGGAGTGCACAGTCTCCATCCTTTCAGATACTCAAAACCGAACAAAGCTATGAGCAATTTCACAGAATCATAAAATCATTAAAGGTGGAAAAGACCTCCAAGAGCATCAAGTTCAACCTTTGACCAAACAAAACTATGGACTTAAGTGCCATGTCCAGCCATTTCTTGAACGTTTTCAGGAATGGTGGCTCCACCACTTCCCTGGGCAGTCTGTTCTAATGCTTGACAACTCTCCTTCCTTTGAGCAGGAAGGTTGAATTTCATGATCTGCAGAGGTGCCCTCCAGGCTCAACTATTCTGCAATTCTATGAAAATGTAGTACCCACATGGATGCTCTCACCATAGTGGAAACTTTTTTAGTAAACTATTTTTTAGTGATTGGTTTCAGAAGATGGTTCCCAGATTCTTGGGAAGAATTGAGAGATGCCTAAATTTTTTTGTCCAGCGATTGGTTTGTAACAGTATATATTGGTCTCTCCATAGTCCAATAATTTGTGCTGAACCAAATGTAGATTAGAGTAGGTTGTGGCTGGAGAGACTTATACACAATATTCTGTGAAATATTAATAAGGTTTTTCAACACCAAGTCTCAGTTTTCTCGTGTGGATGCTAAGGAAGTGTGGTCTGTTAGATGTTAATTTGGATACAAC
>WBMY01005003.1:846691-887077 GCA_013397315.1 Donacobius atricapilla | reverse complement strand
TTGCCCTAAACCAGGACAATCTTTTACATGCCATTTTTACATTGTGCTTTGTTCTTATCTCTTCCTTTCTTTTTGCTTTCTTACCTGACTGCTTTTTTCCTGACTGCATTAGCTTCTCTGCCTCTTCTTGGCATATCTTTTCTTGTGTCACTTTTAGCTGTCTATGGTTGTTTGGTTTTTTTTCATTATCCTTTAACATCCCTTGGATATTGTTTTCTTCTTTCTCAATATGTTCTGTGCTGTCTCACCCAGCATTGCTACACTTACTTCTGTTTTCCTACTGGGATTCTGTTCATTGGTTTTATTTGCTCTCTGATGTGTTTCTTCTGTTCCTTTTCTCCCTTCCCCATATATTTTCATCCCCCATACCACATGAGATAACAGAGATGACAGAAGGTACACAAGTAGCCTCATTGCTGGACTAGCTGTTTGCATAGAGTACAGCCAGGATGAGCCAGTCTGGGGCTGGAACAGAAACTGGGAGCAAACCCTGTGCTGCCACCCTCACATCTGTTAGTGGCCCTGATAACTGACCCTCAGCAATATGGGGAAACCTGCTCTTTTGCCTTGCTAAGGACAACTCTTAGGGAGAAAAGGAGAAGTTATGGAAAACTAACTTGGCAGAAATAAAATCACCAAGATTTTTTGCTGTTTTGTAACCTGTAATTTTTGTAGACATTGTCTATGTGGTCTGCCAAACAGAAATTCATCATCACCAGCCTGGAGTTCCTGGGTAATTAATCTTCTGTGGTGGTGGATAAGGCAGGCTGGGTTTTCAGTCTGCAGGCGTGGAGAGCTGTGAGCTAACCTGCAGCACTGCTGAACCTTTTCTCTCTCCCCTACTTCTCCATTTTCCCATGACCTTAGGAAAAAAAAAAAAAAATCCCCACTTCATAGCTCTTTTTTTTTCCTAAATCACACTTTATGGAACACAGTTTTAATGCTGTATGGTACGTGTTTAATGATGTCCATATGGGTTTGTGGGTACAGGAATTAAATACATAACGGTTCACGATGACATAACACGGAAATGCAACTCCCGCAGTGCTGGTGTGTAGGCTGTAAAGGGTTATTAATAAAAATGAAGGTTTTAAATAGAAAACAAGCTTAGCAGCACCGTTTTGGCCTCAGGCCCATCTCTGAGTGATGGAAAAAAAAAGAGGCTGGAATATATGGCCTTTCCTCAATACATGAAAATAAATACATTTTACCACCATCCCCTGCTAAACATTTCAGAGAGAAAGCTGCAGGCCTGATGCATGGCATCTCTCTTCAATCAGAGCCTGAGCTCAGGGAGGTCTGGAGGGGATATTTCAGCAGGGTGCAGAACACATCAAACAAATACTAAAGGGGAGATTGATGCCTTAGATTATTAAAATGGGGTAAGGCCACAATGTTTTGATTGGCAAAACCTTTCAACGGTTGGACATTAGTATTTCAGAAGAGCAAACCATTCTGTTTGTGGGTGAGCCAAGAAAATAACAACTCACACAGTTTGGGGGAATGATCTCAAGGAAATCCCATCCTGTCTTATAACTAGAGTTGCTGGATCAGTAAGCCAAGGAAATTACATAATATGCCTATTAATATTACAGAAAAAGAAAAGCAAGTTTACTTTTCTATGTTCAGCCTTGTTCTCTCTGTAGTTGCCCCAACATTTTGTTTTAAGCGTTCAGAATAAATGAAACAGCAGTGAATGATGTGCTGAGCATCTCCTTCTGAATGCTGCCTGAGACATCTCTCGCTGATTTCCCACTTAATGTTAGTGACAGGAACTGTATGGGTAGCACCAGCACTAATTGAATGTGTCCTTCCGTCTTTGCCAATGTTTTTGCTGCAGTTTTAGCTGATCCCAGAGCAAAACATAAAGACATAACTGCACACAAACTAACTCTAGAGTCTGTGGCTTGGGATTTTCCACTTGTGGACATCTGGACATTACCTCCAGGTTGTAGACCAGGACAAGATCAATGCTTCCCAGCAGTTGCATAAGGGTCAGGACATGTCCAATCCAAAAGTGATCCTGCCCTGGTTCCTGTTTTGGGAAATCCGTGTACTCACAGCTGTGTCCCCCTGCTCAGTCTGCTCACATTCTTCAGCTCCAGCTCCATGTTCAGCTCAGCCCATCCTTGCACCCCTGGATTCCAGCAGACAGCTTTCCCCAGCAGATGGCCATGGAGGGTGCAGAAGGAATGCAGGAGGAATAAGACTTTCTTGCTTTATCTTGTGCTATCTGGGGCTAATTCCCACTCTCTGCCAGTTTCTTGGTGCCTCCAACTGTTGTTCATTGTGAGGCACAGATGTTAGCTCAGTGGCTTCTGTCTAAGCACCAGACACTTCAGCAGAAGAGAACGCAGCCCATTATATGGAATTGGAATTCAGGCTGAACAGACGGCATCACTTTTTTTCCCACCTGACCATAGCTGGGACAGTGAACAGAAATGTGGGAACGTGGCACAAAATACTCTCCCTATGCACCAAGCCCTGTGCTGCTCTGTTCACCCTTCAACCTCCTGGATTGAAACCAAGATCCTCCTCTAAAAGTTGGTTAGAAAAACTGCTCCCTGCTTGTGTTCTGACAGACAAGATGGCTGGGCTCTGTCACACAGGGCATGCTTCCACCATGCTGCTGTACTGTGGGTCATCTCAGGCACAGCTAAATCTTCTGGAAAATGGTATTAAGTCTGTTTTTCCAAATTTCTTTATGCTGACAAATGTCTGTTGTTTGTCTTCTGAAACTGGACTTTTCAAGAATAGGTATTATGTCCCTTTAAAAACACAAACCACATGGGAACAGATTATTTTTGTCCCTAGCTGTCTATATCTTATTTCTTTTTTTAGTGAAACTAAAATCTTCCCAGGGATTGTTCCTAATAATAATACTGAAAAGAAAGCATCATGTAAGTCATCCAGTATTAGCAATGGCAATAGCACTGCATTGCCCTTCTATAGACTTATCTCACTGTACACCTCGAGGTATGGCCTGAACATGAACTCTCTCAGCTAGACTGTGAAATACAGGTTTTATTTTAGAATCAGGGAAGCAAAAGTATGAAAGTGGTTTTGAAAGGTCACCAAGGATAGAACAGGAGCCAGAAGGTCTGGATTTTAGCCTCATGTTGTGACTCTTGGCATAATTTCTGCCATTTGCCTCTGCAAACACCCCTAGCATGCCAGCAGTTTGACTTGCTGATATACAACTTCAGGATCTACAGGAGTGGGTCAGCGTCAATGTCAATTTTTGCAAAATTCTGTATTTGAGGAAAATGTGCTAAAGAAACATTGAACTAGTTTGCTCTAGGTTACAGGGGGACTAGTCTTCAGGATGCCCTTGAAGTCTCTGCTTCAACCACTGGTCTCTCAGTCCTCTAGAAAACCACACACTCACCCCCTGCTTGTCAGCATGTGAGGAGGGATCTTTAGCTCAAGATCCATCTCCCCCTGTAGTCTTCTTCCCAAACTGTGGTGGAATTGCCTGATCTGGAGTCCCTCCTCTGAGATGAACAGCAGATACCTGTGCAGAAGTGACACAACAACCAGTCCACACTTCTTCATATGCCAGGACAGCTCAGGGAGCAGGGTGGGCTGTAGCTGTGATGTGGAAGAACCCACGTATGTGCCCAGCTGCCCCATGGCAGTTCTGGAAAGGGTTGTGTGAGCATGGAGGAAGGCAGGAGGACTGATGGTTACTGGTGTCTCCCTCTTCTTCCTCAACCAAATCTCTGTCAGAACTGGGAGCACAGTCTGCTGTAGAAGATAAATTGCTAAGGAGCCTACACTTTGTTTGAAATCAGTCTGCCTAGGGCTGCATGCTTGGCTCACTGTGACACTAGGCCAGATTATTCCATCTGCAAGTCCTTGTCCAGAACCAGCCCTTGGTGTCCCTTGGTGTCCTCTGCTTCGCTTCAGCTGCCTGCTCCACTGTTTGTCCTTTCTGCCCCTTCCTGCAGTCTTTGCTGATGGCAGCTTGTGCTGGAGGTACCCCCAGCCCCTGTTTGTGCAAGGAGGTTCAGCTGGGGCTGTTAAAGCTCTCAGGCAGATGTACTTCGGAGCTTGAGCAGAGCTTTCCTTCCCAAGGGGGTGGAAGAAGGATGTGTCATCAGTGCATTGCTCTTCCCTTGGCTTTGTTCTCTCCCTGCCTGTCCTGTGTTTCCTATCCCTTCCTCTTGTGCGAGTTGTCCTGTGTGCTAACATGAGCATAGCCACCTTGCACAGACCTTTAACTGCCAGTCCTCCCTGCCAGGAGCTACTAAGACATTCCCTCAGCACATACTCCATTTATCCACACCGTGTGGCCCTTGCTTCAGCACATCTTTTCCTCCCACAGGACCCTTTACTACTCTGTGCCTTCTCACTAATTCTGTGGTGTGACCTTCCTAGCAGCTGGCACCCTGCAGCATTCTGACCAGAGCCCCCTGCTCCTTCCTCTGTGGCCACTGGTGTTGCAGGCAGACCTTGTCCTAAGCAAAGCTGTCCCTGAGTGTGTCTGTGCCAGTGGGTGAGAGAATGCGCCCTTGCATGTGGCTTTTGTTCTCAGTGCACAACCCACCTCCCAGAGCAGCAGATAAACACAAACAGCCTTTTTCTGCAGTTTAATGAGCAAAGCAGAGCAGTGCTTCTGAGCTGGTCCTTTAGCAGCGAGGGCATCATCACATCCTGAGCCTTATGTGAGTAAATCTGTCATCAAGTTTTAGTCTTTCTTTTGTATAACTTTACGTAGCAGCTCATCTTAAACTTGTAAAAACATTTTGTGGGAAATTATGTGTGGGAGGTGGGCTACTCCTTCCATGTATTGCCAGCTAATCCATAATGCTCTCCTTTATCATAACAAATGAAGCAGGTTTCTCAAAAGCAGTATCTTGTGCTGTTCTTTTATCTCTTTCCTTTTACTTTAAGTCTGGGGATGGGGTTCTGCCCTGGATGAGGGCACAAAACATGGAGCCAGGACTCCTGGTTTCTGTCTTGAGCACTGAATGCTCACGACTGTGCTAAATCCTGCTTGTGAAGTATCTTTGTGAATAGGAAGGGGCTGTAAGTATTCAAAATACTGTGTTTAGCCATAGACATTATTAAAAGTAAAAGAGGTAAAAACCCCAGTGCCATAAAATGTCCAAGAAGCCAGGAAACTGGAACTCTTTCATCTGTTCTTAAGCTTGGTAAATGGAGAAACTTCTACATCCCACTAGTGCCTTGCTCTCCCACTATCCCAAAGTCATTTGTACTGAAAGCTCAAGGTTTTTGCAGTTCCCTGGGTAAAAATGTTTTGCATGCCCTGGGATCTGTCATCATTTCACACATCTTCCTTTCTGCTGAGCCATCACCCCCTTCCTCCAAACTGGTAGGTGGCACAGGAGGTATCACATCACCCCTGTGGAGGAAACTTTGTACAAAAGTTTCTTGGAATTTGGCAAAGCGCAGCTCTTTTTCTACAGCAGGACTCATCTCCCCTTCAGTGGAAATTAAGTGTCTAAATCTTTTTGTCTTTCCCTCTTTGTCAGTTTTACAGTGTGCTCTGGGGTGACGTTCTGTCGTGCTACATTTATTTCTCCTCGCCAAGACCTTCTTTATGGCTTTGATTTAAACGAGGTCCAATCAGATGCAGTGAAAAGACCGTCATGTTCCAGTGCTGGGGATGGGCTTTGGGAGCTGTTTATCTTTTTTCCAAGCATAACAGCACATTTGTGTTTGTGTTGTGTGTATGTCTTGGACTTACACAAAAACTTAAGGATCTGATTCTGGTGGGTCATGCTGGCAAGTATCCAAACCCATAAATCTGGTCACTGTGCTTTTCCAAATGTTTATTGTGCTGTTTAAGCTTTTATGGGCTCTTGTGTGTATTACATATGGTCTGAATAAATGTAACACAGTATTGCTGTGCTTAGCTGAGAGGCAGAAGAGCCTCCAAGGGGATCATTAGAGCTGGGGCAGCCATTGCCAGCATTTGGAGATGAGTTTCTTGGTTGAGCTTTGCAGGTTGCAAGGACCTTCAGTCCTGTTCTCTTAGTTTCCTAATGCCACTCGATCTAAGGTTGCAGAGATGGAAATAAGAAGCAGAGAGTTGCAATTTCTTGGATTCTGTACAGGATTCTTGCAGCAAATCTCCCCTTTCTGAAACACTAATAAAAAGGACTGGACTTAGTATGTATCTCCTCTGTGCTGCTGCTGCTGCCTGTGGCAAGGTCTGCTCTGATTGCCAGTGGGACTCAGGACCAGACTTCAAGGAATCAGTGGATGCATAGCAGGGCAAAAGTCACCTAGGTCGCTGTAAGTGAGGAATCACCTGCAGACTCTGTCTAAGAGTCAAGGCTGCATTGCTCCTTCAGGCAGATGGCAAAGAGGATCCATCCTCTGTCCCTCCAGGCCCACAGCTCCTCTGTGATCCTGGAGATCACACATGAGACAGCCAGACTGAGCCAGCCAGACTCCAGCTGCTGGGAACAGGGGCAGAACTTTGTGTTTGAAGGACAGTGGTGTGAAAGTGGTACCTGGCCCAGGCCACCTCTGGTGCTATAGTCCCAGCAGTTCATGGGGAGCCTGCCATGGTCCTGTTGCATCACATCCTTACTCTCTTCCATCCTGACTGGATTGAGGGAAGAAACTGCAGACTAAAACCAGGCAAACTGTAGCCAGCCCTAACATCTGTAAAGCAGCTGAGCTAAAACCTTTGGACCTTGAGAGAACGGCTTGTGGTTCAGCTCTGGGCTTCCCTCCACTGGGCCAGTCCACCTTCTGCTCCAGGCAGTCCTTTCAGGACCATCACTTCACTTCCACCTCTAACCCCACGAACCCAAGGAACATAGGGGCTCACAGCTGAGCTTGCTGCCAACACTGTCCTTCTTCAGTTTGGGCTTTCTGCTCCCTCACCTCTGCCCTGTCTGGATGTTCCGATTGCAAGTTTGGGGCAGAAACAGGTTTGTGTTTCTACAGCAGACATGCAGGCCCCTGCTAGGGTTGGCTGTTAGGGATGAGGTACCATCAATAATTGCTCTTTGCTGGGGGACACGCTGAAAAATTGGAGGCTTCAGAGAGGCATTGGGAGATGGAGATGAGACTGGGAAGAGTGGGGGGAAGACCAGAAGCACTGGGAATCTGAGTTGGTCCTTTGCCTCTGGAGAGTTGAATTTGACACTGCAAAGCCTACTCTTACTGCTTTTTATTTACTTGGTTTTTATCAAGACTAAAACTCAGATACCTACTCTGTGTCAGCTCAAAGATTGCACCATTGGAAAAATGGTTTAAAAAGAAAGAAGTGGAGAAAATATTTGTTTGTAGCTGGAGCAAGAGTGCTCCTGCTTGCAAAAATTGATATTCTTCTTTTTCTTCCCTGTTGCTTCAGGCTGAGGATTAAAATGTAGGTTACTTCTGGCTGTACTAAGATAGGAGCAAAACCTCAGGTAACTACTGCAACCCCATTTAGGGAATTGCTTATGTCAGGTCCCTGATGCTGGATGCTGTGTGCTGAGAGAAGGAGTGATAGCACACACTGCAACCCACTTGGGTAGGGAAATGTTAATGCCATGGACTTTGATTCTCAGAAGCGTGGGAACACTGAATGATATTTTAATGTTTAAACACCTAAAAGAAGCAAGAACACTAAAAATACAGCATCTTTTGAGCCTCACAGAACCTTTAGAGCCATTTTTCTGCAGATAGAGGTTTTTCCTGTGACCTGTAGAACATGAGTAAGTTCGATGCAAGGTCATTTACAGAAGAAATCTCCTCTGTTGCATTCACCTCTCTCTGACCTTGAGGCTGTTGACATCTCTTGGGTCAAACAGCAGTGTGGGAAGGATAAATGTAAATAATGGGCAGCACTAACATGCTGGCTGTGGTAGGCTTGCATGATATTAACAGCTTCACCCCCATGTTCTGGCTGGTTGAATTGTAGAAATAATAATAGAAAATAATAGGAAAGTAATAATTCTGGCTTGCAAATGACTTCCCAAACCCAGCAAGCACCTGAAGTTCTCCCCGTACTCTGCTGCAAGGACTTTCCTTAACTGCAATGAAGGAGAGGCTGGGAACCACCTCCCCACAGGTTGCCAGCAAAGTCCAGCACTTGGGGAGGATCCTGCAACAAACTCTTGGTTCTTGCTGCAAGGGCAGACGTGGTGTTTGGCGCAGTGAGCAACCTCGTAGGGATTGTGTGATGTCACTGGGCAGACACCATGTGTGATAATGCTGTTGATATCAGCTGAGTTACCCTGGGGATACATCAGTCCCTAGGTATTTTATGAAGGTATGAGGTGGGGCACTTTGCACCGCTGTGCATCCTGCTTCTGCTGCTGCACTTGGTGGGTTCTGCTGCTTTGACCTGGAGGAAGGGTTTGAACCTGCCTGTGTAGAATTCACAGAAACAGAGGCATTCCAAAGTGCTGACTTGACAGCTGAGAAACATTCTCCCTCCTCTCGTTCAACCCAGTGACCTGTATGAGAAAGAACGGAAATGTTAATTTGTTGCTCTTCAGCTTGGAGAGAAGAGGAGGGAGCATCAGGGGATGCAGAGGATCCACTTTGCGGGGAGATGTGCTTGCAGAGGAGTTCTCAAAGTGGAGAGAAGTTATTTTTGCCAGCAGAGTCCTGTGTCAAGCATGGGCAGCTCTGGGGCTCCCACCTCTTCCCCTCTATTGCTGGATGCTGAATCAGCTGTTTGTACTGCGAGCACAGTGCCAGGGACAAACTCTCTGGCAGAAGGGTGGGGAAATGGAATGGAATAAATAAAGTATTTATAATGGGAATGGCTTGTTTGTCCACAAACAGCCTGCTGCAGGCTTGTGCTCAGAAGACAACCAAACCTCTGGAGCTGCTCTTGGGCTTTCCTCTCTGTAAGCACATTGCTGCAGGATCCTGCCACAGGCATTGGGGGCCAGCTAGGCAGAGGGTGGCAGAGGCAGCCTGCTCCTGTGTCTCTTCTTCCTCTTCACATTCCAGGGCTGTGACCTCCTCAACCTGCAGAGAGAGGGGAGGGAGGTGGGAAATGGGGTGACAGGAGCAAACTTCCTGCAATGGAGCTGGGCTGAGGGACGGTTCTTATCACAAGAGAACAGCCCTGCTGGGGGCAGCTGGAGAGGGGCCCATCCCACTTTCCTGAGCCCCCCACCCTGCTCACCCTGCAGCTCACCCCCAGCACAGGAGCCTCCCTAACCCCAGCACACGGCCCTGCCAGCCCTGCCTGCAGATACTGGCGTGTCCCAGAAAGATGAGGGCTCATGGCTCAGCAGCACCGAGGGAAATGCCGTCTAAGCCACGTGAGAGGGAGAGGCAAGTTAGCACCAGGCTGCCTGGGAGCATTGTTGCATTTGAGCAGCTCCCACTGCTGCAGGTACTGTGTGGGGAAAGCTGATCCTTGCTCACATGTGAGCTGCCAGGCTGTGTGTGCCACAGAGAGCAGCTTTGTCTCCTGCCTGGCTTCAGCTGCAGCAAACTGGTTGGGTTTTGGCTCGTGGCAGCTTTTTGGGCAGGACCTTGCTCTCCTCCACAAAACACAGACCAACATGTAGGGCTGACCCTACTCAGATTTTGTCTCAGCTCAGTTCAGTGCTCATTCATGTCTCCACTGTGAGGGGGAAAGAGATGGGAGAGAAAACCCAGCACCCATCCCTTCACCCCCTCTGCCTGAGGGACAGGTTACATGGGAGCTGGAAAGAGAATTGTGCTGGGCTGGAAGTTTCTGCTGAAGGCAGAGCAGTCCCTTCATTGCACAGTCCTGTGTTGCTGATCTAGGGATGGATTCCCAAAGTTCTCCTTAGCTCCAAAAGCAGAGCAGGGTACCACAGGCAAAGCACGTAGGAGCAACCTCAGTGTGAGACTGGTGACACCTAGGCAAGGGTGTGGAGTTGCTGCCTGCATGTCACTGCTCCCCAAGCCTAGGGAGCTGCGGGTTGCCCTCTGAACCTTGCTGGCTGAAAATGGCTCGTGAATCCAAGGTCCTTTACATTTATTGAACTAACACTGCTTGAAGGTAAATGCTGTGATTCTTAATGGGACTCACCTGCTGCTCTTGTGCTCCCCCTTGATGAACACCTTGTTTCTTCTATTGTCTTTTTTTATTGTCCCCTCAATCCAACAGTTGTTCTTGTCAGTGGTGACATCACTCATTTGGTCTCCCAGGAGATCCAGCAGTGTAGGGCCACACCTGGGCATAGCTCATCAGCCTGAGGTGTGGGTGGGCCAACGTGTTCCCCAGGAGCAGGGTGGGGAGAGGACTGATCTTGCCACTGCGGGGGGGACTCGTGAGGAGAGCAGCATGAAGATTAAGTCAGTAAAGGCTGGATTCATGGAGACCAGGTGTTGGGGAATGAATTGGACCCTTTATGTCAGCAGGAGGACCCACCAGTAGGGAGGGAGCAGCTTCCTATCCCAGGCTTCACATGAACTCTTCCCATGTGTCCTGTCCTTCATTCTTGCAGACTACAATTAAAATGCTGTGAAATTGGGTCGGTGTCCAGAGTCTCCCTCCCATTGCTGGCATCTCTTTTACAAAGAGCTTCACCTGGGAGAGGTCACTTTAGTCTGACATCCCTCACCACCAATAGCTGGTACAACAAACAGCGCCCAGCAGGGCAGGCAGGGTTTCACCTGCCCCGTGTCCTTTCCTTCCCGGAAAGCCAGGAGAGGGACTTCCTCAGCTGGAGGGCAGCCAGGGACATGAACAAGCACATCCATCCCCTGTCCACAAAATGCTCTGTGTTCAACATTGCCCCAGAGGGCAGGGGTTTCTGGCAGGTTTTCACACAAAACTTAGCCAAAAGGCCATTGTGTGTCAAGAGCTGTTTGATGCAGGAAATAATATTTTGCTCTTGCGTGCATGTGTATGTATATGTAGATGTGTAGAGTTCTTCTACCACAGCCATGGTTCACTATCCCTACGTCTGATGATAAATTAAAAATTTAAGGTTTGCACGTGGTGTTTTTTGCTGATTCTCCAACCCTCTTGCAAAGCTGTATTTGTTGCACAGCTTGTAGCCTCCAGTATAAACAGCATCACTTGATGACAAGGGTCGGGTATGGGAAGGCCCTGAGTTAAGGGCTCTGCAGGCAGCTACTGCCACGTCGTGGGGAGATGATGCTTTACATGCATTTATTGTGCACCAAAAAACACTAGCTGAGCTGGAAAAAATGCATTTGTTTTGCAGGGATTTTGGACATGGTGGTGTGTGCATTCTGCTCTCTCCAGGGATAGGCTCTGCCTCACCCCCTTGCCATGCTCACCTGGTGAAGCTGACTTTCTCTTGTCTCTCATGTCCCAGAGAGCAAAAATTCCTCTAGGGAGCAGTGGGAAAGCTGTGACATATTGCTATGAACAGATATGAAATAGCTTTTCCACCTGGCTTCTTATTAGGTGTTACAGCCCTATCTTTTTCCATCAGTCATATGATAGTAATTTTTTGGTATTTAATACCATTACATCTAACACTTGATGAGGGAATGGGAAAGGAGCAGACTTGCAGTCTTGGACATCTATACTGACAACTCCAGAACCACATCTGGACCAGATATTTGTAAGCATATGGAAGAGATTGAAGATTATCTAATTGTTTCCTTAATACTTGGTACTAGAACTGAATCATCTCTGCAGGCCTGGGAAGCTGTGCAGATCACCAGGCACTCCTTGCTCCTGCTCCACTAAGCTAAAGAGCCAACTTGGAAAGGAAAACCTTTCTCATCCCCAGCTTTGCCTGTGCCAGGGCGCCCGGCGCAGCTTCATTGTGAAGGTGTCACTGGCTTGCTCATGTTTTTGGCTGTGAAAGTCAGTGACAGCTCTTCTGGCCAGATTTCCTGTGCGATCCTGTTGGGGGAGTTGTCAGCACCTAATCTGGGTATTTGCTGTCATCTAAATAGTATTGCCAGGGCATTGCATGTGCAGCTTGACACACTGTACATTAATCCCGGTTTTGGCCTCCTTGCTTGACCCAGGAAGGATTAAACCCCACCCCACATCTGCTGCAGCTCCCTTGGACTGCTGCCCCATCACACTGATGCTCCTTAGCAAAGCTCAGGGCAGGTCCTTCCCTCCGCAGCTTCCCAGGCACAGCTCTTCCCTAGATGGCAGGGTCTGCCTCTGCTTGTCCTGTATTTCCTATCCATCCATCCCTCCCACCTTCCCTCCTTCCCTCTCCAGCACACTGGTACATGCAGATTACCTACAGTCCTTATGGGAATTTGTCAGCAAGGCTGAACTATTCCCTGCCAGGCCCTGCTCCTGCCTTGCAGTAAGACCGTTATCCATGTTGCTTCATTTAACCTGAAGCAGGGAGCAGGTTGGAACACAAAGCTTTTGAAAAATGATGGAACAAGGGCAAACTTCCAATCAAAGCTCTCCAAATGCTGCTCTGAAGGAAAATTACTCTTCATTTGCGGGTGAAATGGAAGACTCTGTGCAAGGGCAGGAGCTGTGCAGAATAAAGATTTAAACAGTAGAGTAAAGGAAGGAATGACTACTACTGAGGGAGGGGGAGAGGGGCTTGGGACCTCACTAACCTGATTTAATCAAGTGACTTCTGATGTTTTACAATTGCAAGCAACAATCTGACCTAGAACCAGGCAATTTGCAAGCCACAGAGTTATGAACTGTTTGTAAAATGGTCTTAAGAAGAAAATATATTTGTAATTATGAACTGAAAAACCAGAGCAACGGCGCTCTGGGTTTTGGAGACATGTCCAGCTGCTGTTGGGACAGTCCTTCCTGCTCTGTCCTTCCTATGTCCTCCCTCCATCCAGCAGCACCCAGAGCAGCTCCCAGCTGAGCTCTTGGGGGCACAGCTTACCTTGGCCACAGGATGTGTCCTCACAGAAGAGGCTGCACCTGAACAAAGTGCTCTCCTTACTCTGCACAGGCAAGTCAGTATCTTAAAAAGGGAGGAAAAACTGGGAACACCACCCAGCAGTGGAGATGCTGACCCAGCCTGCAGAGCTGTGGGCTGACAAGGCTCTGATTTAAGCCAGCTACCTGTGGACCCCCAGGTCTGGGAAGAGAAATTTTCTCTAAACTTCTGAGAAGAGACACCAGTCTCAGTCCAGTGACTTGAAGTCATGAAATTTGTACCAACTGGTGTGTCAAGTGCCAAGCATTCCTGGCGGTGGCAGTGCCAGCTTCAAAAGGGATGTTCCTGGGCTAATTGTTGTTGGATTTTGACAAGTGAGATTTCTTTTCTTTTCTGGGAAACTGACTGGTTTTGTGCCCATGGTGTTTGCAGAGTGCTGACAAACCCCCCTGCCCCTTACTTCTCAGTACTGCCTGTCTTCTAAAGGTGGTGTTCCTTGGAGATGCGCTTTTCCCCTTTCAAGGCTTTTGATGTCTTTTCCCATGTTAGAAAATTCAGGAAGGCAGCACATGAAGCTGGCTGGGGCCAGTGAGTGTTGCTGGGGGCTGCAGCTTTGATCCTCAGTGGGAGCTGTGCCATAAACTTGCTCATGCATTTTTCATCCCTTGCTCTGTGTGTGCGTGTGCTGTGCACGGGGTACAGGCACTAATCCTGGAGCTGCACTCGGCACAGGGGTAAGACTGACTTGCAGTTCATTGCTGATGCAAATCCTTCCCATCCCCAGGGTAACTCCACCATGAGTTACCCTACATGAAATTTGACCCTGACATCTAATAGCTAGGGAGCTGCTCCTGTCTTTAATCTCTCTGACAGTGCCTAGTCAGGGCTTTTTGAAGAATTTTGCGGTCTTTTCTATCACTTAAGCATTAGTTTTCTTTATCTGGAATTTTGTACTGCTATCTGACCCATTTACTTGGAAGCCTCCAAGGAGAGCTTGAGTTGAAAGAGAGATGGGTTTCTGATCCAAGTATGAGTCTTTCACTGTTAATTGTATTAGCATTCATAATTGCATGCACATTTCTAAACTGTCAGGATTGCCACATCCTTTTAAAACATGGATGAGACATCAAAAGGGCTATGACTGCTCAGAGATTAGCAAGAAATTAAATTGCCTGATACCTCAAAAACTATGATGTGAGCTGTTTTGTCCCCATTATATTAAAAGTGGCATAGGAAAAATAAGTCAGGAATTAGGCTTTTAAGCCCATTAGCTGTCATGATGTAATTAGCAGGAATAGGCTGTTGGATGCAGGTTTGAGGTGCCCTGTGCCTGCCATTGCTGTTGAATGGGCAGGGTCTCTGCCTAGTGGGAGCCTTGTTGGATGGGGCTGTGTGGGGCAGGAGTCATGGGATGAATGGGAGGAAAGGGTGGAGAAGTCCTGAATTCACATTCTCTCTTTGCTGCAGATTTGCTTTAAGGAAGCTGCTTGGTCTCCCTGTCCATGGCTTAGGCTGTGTTTTTGCTCTCAAGGCAACCCCCAGCAGAGGTCACTTGTGGCTGATGGGTAACACAGTGATTCTGTGCACTCACATTTGGACTTCCTGAGGTCCTGCTGGCGACAGGGTAGTGTCCTTTGGAAATACATACTTTACAAACGTGAAATACCATGAGCATACATACGTGCATGCGCTGTCCCAGATCCTTGCCAGCTGCATGTGTCCATATACCTTTGTAGTTTCAGGTATCAACAGTTTTGTCATGTCATCATCAAGCATATCGAGGCAAATATATTTCACCTGAAGACCTTTTAGAAGGCAGATGGTTTTTTCTGTCATGGAGCCCTGCTTCTCCAGGGATATTGGAAAAAGGTTGTCAGGACAAGGGAAATGAAGGTGTTGCTGCCTGTAACAGAAATACAACCTTTTGATTCCCAGACTGCTTCCCACCCACTGAACCCAACGTGCCCTTGTTGCTTGCCTCGTGCATGGTGATGGGTTGTGTCTCATGGAGGTGACAGCAGTGACTTCTCAGTCCCAACGGGGAAGAGTCTCTCCACAGCCCTGTGCCAGCCACAGCCCAGCACCTCTCACACAGGCGCTGTGGCTTTTATTCTTTATCGGAGTCAATCCTCCCAGAGCTGCTGTCGCTCCGCGGGCGGTGCCTGCGCGGATGTTGCCGGCGTGCCAGGAGGAATGAATGGTGCCGGGTCTCGGCGGGAGGAGCAGCATCCCGGCGGGTGCCGGGTCCCCGCGGGAGGAGCAGCATCCCGGCGGGTGCCGGGTCCCCGCGGGAGGAGCAGCATCCCGGCGGGTGCCGGCAGAGGGAGCGCGGCTCCTCCGCCCCGGCGCGGCCGCTCCCCGGCCCCGGCTCGCTGCGGGCGCGGCGGCGCGATAACGGATTGTTTATTATGGAAACATGCCACTAGGAGGGGATTTAAAAGCAGCTCTGTGGAGCTCCTGATCGCCCTGTATTTTTGGTTTTAGTCCGTTACTCATGGTGATACATCGCTGGTACATGTCTAAGCGGGGCTGTAAAGGCGCTCGCGGGGACACGGTGGGGCCAAAGCACGGGGGGATAGAAAGCAGCTGTCAGGCAGCATTTCTTCCAGGGGTTTGAGGAGTACCAGCAGGCTGTGTCAGCCCGGCAGTGACTGCTTCGCAGTGCCTGACTTTACAGTCAGACTGTTCTGTAGTTCCTTCAAGGCTCTGGGGTTTAGTGGCTGCACAGATGGCTGCAGTGCGTTTAGAGCAAAGTGAAATAACACTGGTTCCTTCCATCCTCTGCTGCCTCACCCTGAGAAATTAGCAGCCTCTTTTGGGAGCTACTAGTCAATATTCCAGATCCAAACACCTCCGGACTTTCAGCAAAGTTTGAAACCAGTTCAGGAGCTGAACTTCAAGTCCACTTTTTCTGTGCCAAAATCTGCAGAGCTGAATACCTGGGAACTATGGAGGTGGGTTAAGTCACGGACCAAATTCACTCTGAGCTTTTCATTGTCTACTTCTAATATATCAGCTCTCCCAAAAGAATATGTCTAGCATGGTTCATACCACAATCACTACTGTAATCACCACTGAAACCGGCATAGGTTAGAAATCCATATGTGGTTCCGTGTCTGGGTCAATTTGGCAGACAAAAAGCAATCCCCAAAAGGCAATTTCTTCCTATCAAATCATCTGCCAATTTTAACAGTTTTGATTTATGCTTTTTAAGGTTACTGAGCTCTTTGCTGAAAGAGTTGAAGGCCATCTGCACTGGTGCTGTTATTGAATGAGCCNTGCACAGATGGCTGCAGTGCGTTTAGAGCAAAGTGAAATAACACTGGTTCCTTCCATCCTCTGCTGCCTCACCCTGAGAAATTAGCAGCCTCTTTTGGGAGCTACTAGTCAATATTCCAGATCCAAACACCTCCGGACTTTCAGCAAAGTTTGAAACCAGTTCAGGAGCTGAACTTCAAGTCCACTTTTTCTGTGCCAAAATCTGCAGAGCTGAATACCTGGGAACTATGGAGGTGGGTTAAGTCACGGACCAAATTCACTCTGAGCTTTTCATTGTCTACTTCTAATATATCAGCTCTCCCAAAAGAATATGTCTAGCATGGTTCATACCACAATCACTACTGTAATCACCACTGAAACCGGCATAGGTTAGAAATCCATATGTGGTTCCGTGTCTGGGTCAATTTGGCAGACAAAAAGCAATCCCCAAAAGGCAATTTCTTCCTATCAAATCATCTGCCAATTTTAACAGTTTTGATTTATGCTTTTTAAGGTTACTGAGCTCTTTGCTGAAAGAGTTGAAGGCCATCTGCACTGGTGCTGTTATTGAATGAGCCTCCTCAGGATCAAGGCTGGCTTCCAGATGACAGAGTAGCTGGGAGCTTGTATCTTTTACACGTGAGGCTTCTCTGCCTGTCTTGTTGGTCCCTCAGCTAAGATAAGTGCTTCCTATTACAGAAGAATATATGTGACATACATCAGGCAGGTTTAGTACACTGTAGTTTTAAGGGAGGTAGAGGTGTTACACTTCTACCTGCTCCTTTACCTGCTATTCCAGCCAAGGGTAGAGAAGAAATGTGCCTTGAGGGCATGTAGCCCTCCTGGTTTCTCTCATGAAACTTTGTCTGGGGGGTTGTTTTTTCTGTCTTTTCTCATATGTCCCTGAAAAGGGAAATTGATTAGGCCAGTTGGAAGTATATGAGGGCCATTCTGCACGGGGAAAAACAGAGCAGGTGAGCAGTTGTTGGAATTACTTGGACGGTAGACGAGAGCATGGAATAAGAGACCGACAAGAGGGTAGTTAATTTAGTTAGAAAGACTGGCTGAGCAATAGCAGTCTGGAAAATAGATCATCTTTTTGAAAGGCACAAAGAAGAAAAATAATGGCTCCAGATTCATCCCTTGTGTAAATCTTTTGAAGTTGGTGACTTACACCAGGATGATTTAGCCCCATTAATTTTAATGGGTCACTGCAGTGTCCCAAGAGTTGTTTTTTGCTGTGCTCTGTTCTGAGGCAGAGATAAAGCAGAGCCTTGGCGTCTAGGCTTCAACCCAAGCTTGGTGTCCCCATGGGGCTGGCCTGGGCCTCTCCACATTGTGGCTGACTCCACTTGGAGAGGGAAAAGGATGCAGGAGATGATGATGTGTCTGAGCCCTTGTCCCGTGACAGCTGGGTGCTGCCAGGACTTTGTTGTGAGCCATAACATGCCTGGAAAATGATATCTGGTCTGAAAAGCAAGGATAGGCAGGCTAAGAGGGCTCACTGAAGTCAGCACCAACCCTCACCCCACTATGGGTGTGCTGATCCAGAGTGATAACAATTAACACATTAACCAGAGACAAGGAGGTGTGAAGCAGTGTGGCAAAGAAAGGAGCCTGAAAACTGAGCATAAATGGGCACCAGGTGAGTCCTGTTGGGACTCAGTGGGCAGAGAGCAAAGGTCAGTGCCCTTGACGCAGGACAGGGACTCAGGGCTATGGCTGAGGACAGGGATAAAGCACATTTACCACTTATCATTCAAAGCAAGCTGGTCATAGCAGGAGTTGGCCACATACAGTTAAAAAGCCTGTGTATCACAGCAGGGAAAATTTAATCTAGTGCCAGGAGTGGGGGATGCATCTTTGTCACCAGCTGTCAGACAGCTGAAAACGTGGTGGCAGGCACAGCTGTAGTGCTTGGGCAGAAACAGTGATCAAACCCCAGTCTCATCAGGCAGCAGCATGACATGAGCTGTGCTCAGCCCCTGCTCCTTGGGGACCTCAGGGCCCGCCTTGTGCCTCAGCTCTCTTTTCTGCATGCCTCTCCTCGTTTGCCTTGCTCCTAGGGCCTGACTCGCTGTCTTTCATTTTACAAATGATTCAAGTTGTTCTGAAGTATTGACCAGACAACAGGAAATGAGCCAGGAGGAACAGATGGACCAAAATGAAATGCAGCAATAAATCTGAATGCAAATGTTCTGTGTGATACAGAGGAGGGGGAAGCCACCTTTGGTGAACTTTGGGTGTGAAGTCATCCTTTAGCAGCCTGTGTTTGTCAAGGCATAAGCTGCTCTTCAGCATCATGCAGAAGGAAGAGAAGATGAGCATCACTGTGTCTCTGGGCATTTATCTCCTGACAGACTTAACATGACTGAGCAATGAGTCCAGGGGGAGAGTCCAGACATGGGCCCCAGAAGGAAAGGATGTAACACAAGCTGAAATAAAAGTTACTCGCTAAACTATGCGCTTAACTTCTTCTAATACTGCCATTTAATCTCATTGGTCTGTCATTTTCTTCCAGTCACATACTGTAAGGCAAACTCTGTTAAACCACTCCATAGCTAGAGCAGATCAGAAAATCCATCTGGATTGGCGAGCTGATCTGTAAAATGCTTTATAAAACTTGTATCAGCAATAGGGCGGCCAGCAGGGACAGGCCAGTGATCCTGTGCTGGGCTCTGGTGAAACTGCACCTTAAGTGTTTTGTCCAGTTTTGGGCCTCTTAGTACAAGAAGGACATTGAGGTGCTGAGTTGAATCCAGGGAAAGATAATGGAGCTATTTAAAAGACAGGTAGATGTGGTGCTTATGGACATGGTTTACTGATGCCTTGGCAGTGCTTGGCTCATGGTTGGACTTGATGATCTTAAGAGTCTTTTCCAACCTAAATGATTCTGTGATTCTGTGAATTTTAAAAGTTGTTCTTGCAAGCATGTGAGCCTTGGAACGACAATGTGTGCTAGTATCCAGCATATCACAGTGTATTATTTAGATGTGAAGCACCCAGTACATCTGTCTTTCTGTGTTTTGGTGAGAAAAGTTTTAGATGTAGAGGGTGAAACTAAATTTGCCTAAGCCCAAGATATGGTTGCAATTCACCCCAAGGGCTGGAACAAGTGCTGCTGCTGCTCTGTGGTACCTGAGGAGAAGGAGAAGGAATTTCAACCATGCCCATCCACAGGCAGGTGGGAGATTCCCAGCAGAGCCTCATTTCTGTGTCAGGTTATTTTAAGTAACAGCAGCAATTCAATTCACATCACACAGGGCTGCCTGCGTGGTCCTTGTGCAGCCTCTTCAAGGGTAGCACAGGCTGGCAGCATGAGGGAGTCTGAGTGACACAGGATTCTCTGAGAAATTAACCCTTTTCCTTAGCAAAGGAAATGACTGAAAAGTGCAGGTGCTGCTGAAATCCTGCCTGCATGTCCTGATCTATGGAACAGCATCACCAGCCCAAGTCTGCACTGCAGTGACTCAGTACAGTTTGCTGCCACACACACCTCTGAGCTCCTGCAATTGCATCCTCAAAGCACAAGCTGGCTTATTTCCCCAGAATATGTAGCAAAAAATTTTAAGAAAGGGGAAACTCTGAAAAATTTGCAACTTCTATTAATTGAAGGAATATAAGAAAAGTATTTGTCACTGCTCAACATTAAATGTGAACAGACCTCAGCAGGTATGAAGGCATGTGATACAGTCTTGGAAACCCAGGAGCAAGTCAAGGGAAGGCCTATGAGAAGAAGAGAAAAATGCAACATGATGATGAAATGCCAATTTTTCTGCAGCTCTGTTTAAGTGCAGGATTGGGGGCCATCCAGCTGTCTGTTGACTGTTTTCAGCCAAAAGACGACAGAAGGCAATGAATGATGTCATCCTGCCTCTCTTAAATTGACAAATCTCCTCCACAGTTGCTTAAGTATCAGTTTTTCTAAGGTTTTTCTTTGCCAGCCATTTGGCAAAGCCCCATGTGGACTGAACATGTTCTCTCTCACTGCTCCCTCATATGGAGGAAAAAGCTCAGGTGGTTGAGGTGGCCATGGCTGGGAGGTGGGACAGCCCAGACATATTTCAGAGGTTTGAAAGTGTTGGCAGAAAAACCCTCAGTGTGAGGGCAGCTCCTGGGACAATAGTATCAACATATAGCTTGCAGGGATGAAAGCCCAAAAGAACCTCAAACAGGTTTGAGGTTTGTCTTTGAAATGCTGGATCCTGCAGGTATAATGTGGTGGTTTTATCTGACCTGTGAACAACTCTGGTAAGGCATCATTCTTGTGCTTGTTATTCTAACATTTGCTGGAATGAAACACTAGCATTTTTAAATCACTGCAACTAAGCATATCATAAATTGTAAGCATTTTCTTTTCCTTTGACTATATTCCTGTGCCAAATCATTCAGTGTTCGTATCTTCCAAATTGGGCGTGGCATTACCAGTGAAGAGCTGTGACTGAGCATAAAATAATTATATTTTAGAAAAGCTGAGCTGTAAAAACAAGTATGTTTCCTAAAAAAAATGAATAGAAAAGGACCCCTACTCTTAAAACAGTTCTGCTCCCTGCCTCTGATAATAACAGTGTGTTCAACTCCTGAAGTGCTAAAAGTCTGCTTTCTGCAAAGTGGAATTTTAAAGACTGTTGCTCAAAAGTGTATATATATCTATATCTGTACACTGTGCAGATATACTGTGGAGTTACTCCCACCCACAACCTGATTTTCATGCTTCTAAGAGCTGTGACACACTTTTAAGAGGAACGATGTATTTTTAAACTCACACTATGGCATAGCATGAAGGTCAGCACACTGAATCTGAGTCTTTGAGGGATGGAGAAGTTAAACCCCAGCCTCCACTCTTTGTGACTTCCAGCCACGATTCTTTCCTCAACTTTCTTCTTGTGAAATGCTGTGGTGTCTTGTCCCTACTTCAGAGGAGAGAGATCCACTGGAGTTCCTGGGTGCTCCAGCTGTGGAGATAACGTGGCCATGGTTGCATTAGCAACTGGATGCTCTTGAGTTCTTTCATGTAGGATCCATTCCCAGCCTTAACTGCAGTTTTCCTTCTGAAATGTTCCTGACTTTAAGCATTGAATAAAACTGCACCTGGAGACACACTTGGAGCTCTGTTGTCATCAATGCAGTTGTTTTTCAAGCCCTGTTTGGGAGGTAGACTTTCTTTGGAGCTGGTGGCGAGCCACAGTCATGGTCATGATGTGTCTCCTCTGTGTTTGTCCTCTGCCCTGTGCTCCAGAGGTTGCTCCTCTCACAGCCTCCTTGCCCACCCTTTGGAAACCCTCAAGGCTGGCAAAGGAGGGTTGAGGGGAAGGGTGTTACGTTTGCATTTTGGACTGTTTCGTTGCTGATTAGATCAGTTCAAGGACCTGTTGGGTGTGATACGACCTGCAGGCTCTGGGGTAGTGGAGGCAGGGAGGTGGACAAAAAACCTCTTCCTTCTCATCACCACCCTAGATTTGCTTTAGTGCCTGTAGGGCTCTAAGATTTTCTCAGCACTGTTTAAAAATGTTTCTTCTTGTGAAAAACCAGACTCCTTTTCCCTTTTCTGTGTCTTTACTGAGAAAAGGGTCTTGGTAATGTTACCAAATAAATAAATTAAGCAACTTACTCCCTACAACAAAACCTAGCATTTTTTAGTGTAAAATGAAAATACATAAACAACCAGCAGAGGGGATGTGCCTGGCCTCTAATTTGCATGGACTTCACTCTTTCAGACCTTTGTTTCCTGCTGTACAATGATTTAGAAGGAAAAGCTTTTATCTAATCATGAGGTAGGTCTCTGCAGAGCTCCCCAGGCACTGCTAATGGATGGGATGCACAGCAGAGCTTGAAGGCTTGAAGCTGAATTCTTGGTGATGCACATGGTGTTGCCGAGTTGGTCAGAGCTGGGTTTTGTGGGCTCTTTGTGAACCCAGGGTGTTCATGTAGTGATCAGAGCCATTCTGCATTAGAGTGAGGTGTGTGTTGTAAGCAGGGGAGGGAGGCAATCGGCTGCCCAGGAGATAACAGGTGGAGGCCAGAAATGGCGAGGCAGGGACAGGTGGAAAGCTGGTGCTGCAGAGGTAACAGAGGCAAGTGGAAGGTTCCAGGAATTGGCTTCATCCCAGAGGATGACTGGGGAAGAAATTGTTAATAAGTAGGTTATTGGCAGTAGGACACTCCGTTTCATGCTCTGATTCATAATCCCCACAGCTGCTGCATCTTGTGGCTGGTGTGCCTGGATTCTACTTTTGAATCTCACAGTATTTTACCGTAATGAGAGATTATTCAAAATAGCACTGAAATCTGGACACCAGAACAGTGAGAACTTCAGAATACAGAAACCTCCCAGGGCCTCAGGGATGCTCTTGTCATCCTGTGGTAGATGCTATGGCCAGGCACAGCATGGCCTGCCCAGGTAGGAAAGGCAGTGTTCCTGCTGAGAGTGTGGCTTCTTATTGTGCAGCTTCTGGCATTTCAGGTAACGGAGGGAATTGTGCACAAAAGCTGATTGCAGGGTCTGACATTTGCAGAACCTCACTGAGATTCCAAGCTTGGGAACTACTGAGCAAGTGAGATCAACAACTGAAAAGGAGGGGGTGTAATGCCTAGCAATCAATGGCATTTTCCCTTCACCCACATGTGATATCTTTATATCAGATAACATGAACAGTTAAAGCAGCAATAAGCTGCCAACGGCCATTTAGCTCTGCAAAGTGGAGATCCCTCATGTTGCAGGCCAGAAATACGCCCTGAATCATCATTCATTTTGAAGGAACAAATAATTTCTCTTTTAGCTGAATAAAAAGGTCTGCTCCTATAACCAGCTGAATGGATGGAAATAATTACATTCATTCATTATGCCTCTTCACTTTTACGAACCTGGAAAAAGATATTGGAAATGCCACACACACTCTTTGGAGATGTACAAGGTGAATTAAAAGTTAATGTCTGGATGGAGAATTGGACAGGAGTTGCATAAAAAGAACAAGGAGAAACTGACTGTTTCCTGCATGAGCATGTCTGAAAAACATTGAAATATGTATCTGAACTTGACCGCAATTTTTTTGTCTGTTTAGACATTGCATTGTTTCATGGTGTGTGCAATTTGTGTATGTCGTAAATGCATATAAAAAGATTTTTTTTTCTATTTTCCAGAGTTATTTAATATTTAATGCTGTTCAGCTTAGAAATTCAGTTGATTTGAGGTGTTTTGAGGCAAGTATGCAAGCATTTATTTGAGGGTAACTTGATATTTTTTATTTGCCCTTTTAATTGAGTAAGGCTCAAAAGTTTTGATAATTTAGGGTATGGGACTATAAACCAGTGTGTATCTGTCTGTCTTTAATCTCAGGAATCTTACAGTGGTCCAGGCTGAAATAGCTGTTTTCTTTGTTTTCTTCCTAAAATGAACTGAGCATTGAGACTGAAACAATCTGTTACACCCTCTTGAACTACATGGTTTTTTAAAATTTATTATTTCATACCGTATTACAAAAAAATAGAATCTCCATTCACTCCTGGAGTGCTCAGTAAACCCTTTTAGAGAGCATAAAAGAGTTAGACCTACTATCAGAATTGGATATTTGAAAGGGGTTTGGTCACCTTGAAAAGTAACCCTAGTGTTTGCAAGATTTTCTCTTAGGGAAGGTGTTTCTATTTTTTCTCCCATAATTGGTACCTGTCAGTGATAATTTGGAATCATTTAATGAATCCCAATAGTTATATTGGGCAAGACAAATTCAGGACTTCTTTTTTCTTTTATGTTTTAATGTTAGAATCACAGAGGATGTTTTAAGACTGCCTGATCCTGGTAGGTAGACAGGGAAGACAAGTCTGCTTTTAGTAGTTGCCAATCCAGCAAAATTTACTAGATGCATTTACTAGCTATGTTTTGGAGTTTTACAGTGTCTGAAAAAGCTCAGTTCAAAGGATAGTGATTAGAGAAATTTCCTGGAGTTCATGAACTTGCAGTAGATCTTACATACCATGATTTATGTCTCTTGACTAGTAAATTAAAGAACCCGATGACTTGAAAGATATTTCCATGTGCTGCTTTGTAGAAGCAGGCAGAAAACAATTCCAAGTAATATAAAATTGGTGTCTTATAGAGAGCTACACTGTTTAGTATGCTGGAAAGACATTTGATGTTGCAAGACAGTTAACTGAGGACATGCTACTGAGGCACATTTGGGAAGGAACCCTGCTTCAGCCTCCCTGCTCTAACTGAAGAAAATGTAAAGAGGAAAGACTACAGTCACCAGATGAAGCCAGAGTTCATACTGTGTGGGCTTCATCTTGTCTTCCCACATGCATCAAAAGTTTTTGCCTCTCTTCGAAAAAATATTTACCATTCTTAGGGCCATATGTGCAACAGATGATTTTAAAAAGTCAGGGGAGAGATCTCCCACTAAAAGGGGATGTAAAACTAGGTAGGGCAATAGGGTATTTAGCAGTGCAAAGTAAGTACAGATGCAATAGCCATCTGCTGTCTGTGCACAGTGCAGTCTTAATCTTTCAGGTCCTACTGCCCTTGGACATGTAGCAGGAGCAGCAAGACAGAGAAGTCCAAGCACCACGTTGCTAAAAAGCCACTTGAGTACACAGAAGTATTACACACCAGAAGAACAACACCAGGAAAAAAAAAAAAAAGCGAAATTGTCCAATACCAAGCATCTGGCACACTCTCCTTTATGCTGGGAGCCCAGAGGTCTAGCAGGGCTGGGGCTATGTCTGGAAATGCCTGTAAATAATTTCTTACTTTGCCAAGTTAGAGGCTTTAAAATGTCAAAAATGCCAGTGACAGCCTGGGATTTCCCTGTGAGCCTCCAGTATGAGAGATGCTGCCAGCACTTGCACCACGCACTGGGATGGGCTGTGGGTAATCCCGGGGAGCAATGAGGAAACCGAGCACGCACAGTGGGGTGGTTGTGAGGCTGGTATGGGGCAAAGGAGAGTGTTCAGAGGAGGCTGTGAGTGGGTATCCTCATGGCTTGGGCAGTCAGAAAGAAAAGGGCAGACAGGAAATTCTTCTGCTTTGTCTTCCTGTGAAAGGGTCCTGGTCCTGTGGGTCTTCCAAGGGCTTGATATCACCAGCCCCGATTCATCATGGGGAGTTGTATTCACAGGTGGGATACGGTGAGTGAGGGTTGAGGGGAATTGCACGTCCTGGGTGGCTTTCTCTCAAGAGCAGGAGGGGAGAGCAGGAGGCAGGCAGCCCAAACCACTGTTGTTTGGGTCACTTCTCCTCTCTGCCCAAGATGAGGAGTGAGGAGAGCTGGGAATGTCTTTGCTCAGCAACCCCATAAGCAAAGCAGCAGCAGCTGTAGTGTTGCAGTCTGTCTCACTGCAACTCCAGGTGCGGTCCCGCCAGGGAGCGTGGCGAAAATAGAGGAGCGGGAACGATGGAGTGCCTGAGAAATAAAGAACTTTAACAGTGAAAATAATAAACACAGAGCCTGCATGGTCCAAGGGGCAATATCCAGAGACCCGGGGGAGGGGCTAACAACAATATATAAGGTTACCTGAGGGCAGGGGTCCCATCCCAAACACAGGCTAAGGATATGATTGTATATGTCAAAGGTCCCGAACCAACAGAGAACCAGAACCAGAGACATGACCTATTTTGGAATGATGCCATAGCATCCTAGTTTCCATCCTTTGAGTATCCCACTGCCCATGGTCTCAGGTTTATGATTTCTGCATAAGCTGTCTGCGCCAAGGTATTATCCATTCCAGCTAGCTCAGTTCCCACACTGCAGCACTTACACCACTGGCCACAGGCACTTCGCAATGGTTCCTGATGGAATCTGTCCCCTGGTCTGAAGAGACCTGATCTAAGCTGTGCCCAGGGCTTGTTGGATGCCACTGGCAAGTCAGGTCAAGCCGTCCAAACTTTTGGGTTGCTTTGCACCCTTGGCTGACTATATGAGCTTGCTCAGTCACCCTTTCTACATTCCTCACCTCTAAACACGTGAAGAGGTGACTCAGTCCGATTGAGCACACACCTAATTTTATTAGATAGTCATCAATATGTTTCGTATGCTCTCTACTAAAGGATTGCATTCTTGTTTCCTTGAATATCTGCTGGAAACAGCTTAGGTAAACAGCTTAGACAAGGGAATCTCAATACCCTTTACCAAAATATATCCTGTAGGTTGCCTCTTTAAGTACTAGATGCACATATGGGAGAATTGAGAATGATGAAGTATTCACTCAGATTGCTGTCTTCCGCTGCATTGAAGTCAGAGACATTGAAGGCACTACAGCATTTATAACTGATTTCCTGAACAGTGTAGCAAATAGAGATGAGAGCCCTTTTCTTGTAACTCACATGTGCAACAGAAATCACTTAGCTAACATAAATCAGGACTAAATTGCTTTTAAAGGCTCACAAAACATTTCTGAAAGAGACAGGATGAGGAAACCATTTGCCACAGTAGAGGATGTCCCCATGATGAGTCCTATTAAAGTCTGATCAAAGAGCCTTATTGGCTTTTCATTAGAGCCTGGTTATGTACAGTTGAAATTCAGCAGTGATTTCAACAGAATAGGCACAGAAATATGCACAGGAGGTAAATTCAAGCAGGATTCTAGACCATCAAATACATGATTAAAGACAATTTAATGTGCTGAGTAATGCAGTGTGATTTGGATGTAATTTATCCTAATCCAGTCTGATCTTTTACAGGAGAATATATTATAAGGCCACAATTAGGTGAGACGTGGGCCCCATCTGGCCTCCTGTCTCCTATAGTGGCTTACAGCCAAGGCAAGAAACAAAGTGAATATAGAGTGAACTTCCCTTGTGTATCCTCTCTGTTTCTGGCATTCAATCGCTATGGGACTCTTTGGGTCAAAACATCCAGAGCATGGAGTACAATAGCCACCATTTATCCTTGCTTTGTGAATTTATCTCATTGCTTTTTGAACCCATGCCTGGTTTTGGTGATTACAAAGTCAGTGAGTACCATGATTCAGCTGTGTTACATGCAGGAGCTCCTACTTTGATGTAAACTGCTGTGCTCCAACTATTCTTTCTGGTGCAGTAATTCAGGGGCAAAAGCCTTTTTGGACAAGCTGTGTCTGGAGCTGGGGTTGAGGCTTGGTAGTCTGTCACTTGGGGGTTTTCTCCTCTTCCTTTCCTCTCTCCATTTCCAAGGACTTTCTGGGATTAATGTTTTGGTGGTGATATTGTTGGTTCCATGTGTGCTGTGGTGGAGGTGATGGTATCCTGCCTCTCATGAGCAGGCACAACTTGGTGGGCCATGAGTGATGTCTCCTTTTGGGGAGATCATCTGTAGGGACAGGGAGATGGAGGAGACAGTGGCTAGGCACTACACACAGCTCTGGGCAGAGTTAGCCTGAAACAGCAGTGATACTGTTGGGGCTTCAGTTTAGAAACCCAAATAGACAATGTGCTTGCTAACCAGAGGTTGGACCCACATCTACAGAAACAAGAATTTGAGGCACCCACCCTCAAACTAGGGAGGGCTTAAGAAAATGAAGTAAGGATTCAAAGCTTGTGCAGACTTCTTAAGCTCTTAATCAGATTCATATGATCTATATGCAAGCTCATTAGTCCGACCAGTTTATAAGGTACATTTGAGTTTATGACTCTGATACTCAATACTTAATTTGTAAATTTGATTAGATGCATCTTTTAAACATGTTGTATCTGCATGTAGCTGTTTGTAATAAAATTCCCAAGTGAAGGGCACAACTGGAAAACCTCCACATGAGAATGATTAATTTTTATTAACTTGTTTTTATCACTCAGCGTTTATGTTATATGTCACTGTAATAAAGTGACACATGCTTGGTCATTGTAAGACAGAGATAAATTAGGCCTCCCCACAAGGGACAAGCGGGGTCAGTTTAGAGGAGGTGAAGAACACCTACACCCAGAGTTCTTGCTAAGGTAAATAAGTTTTTCTGTCCTGTTGAGAAATTTGCCATCTGTAAGAATAAACAAGGTAAACCAGAAACAGATGAGGGATGTGACTCTTAGGCAAGACCTTGTTTTTATACTTCTTTCCAGGAAAAACTTGCTATAAACATTAGTGCTGACTTTTTCAAGGCTGCTGAGGCCTTGCAGTGGAGGATCACGTGGCGTTAGCTCATTGCTCCAGTGTTGTGCAGCTCCCAGCCTGTGCCGAGCCATCTCTCCCTGGTGCCAGAGAAGCTGGGCTTTGCTGTCAGAGCGCCCTGCCCTGTATCTCACAGCCTGGTGAAATGCTGAATGTGCATTTTCAAAGGTCTGTCTTCCTCCAGGAGGATAATTTTATCATAAAAATATAATTGTGAAAAATGCAAGAGGCTAATTCTGCATTTCTTTATCCTGAGCCAAATACTAAAGTTGCTCTCTGGAGCCAAGCAATCAACTTCACGGCTGAGGAATCTTGGGACAGAAATCTGTGGCATTTCTTACTCACTTTGGGAAGGGGTTGGGTGCCTCAAACCCATTTCTTGTCCTTCTAATGCCCATTCTACATAAAGAAAGAAATGGTGGCTGCTGCTCTCAAACACAGTGTGTCCATGTGAGATTGAGATGGCCCATGGGGATGTCGCTTGTCTTAGAGCTGTCTGCACCCCCTGCACTTTGGATTGGAGGCAGAGCTCAAGTTGTGCTGTTTGGGGCTAATCTCCAGGCTGAGTGCAGAGCAGAGGATACTGCCTTTCCTTATCCGGCATCTCTGCCTCATGATAGAAATCCATGGACTCAGGTATAGGGAACATTGCTGGAGAGGAAACAATGTTCATCTCCTTGCAACCTTGGCTTTTCCATGCAAGCTCAGGTTACTGGTATAGGGGAGATCTCTTCTGCACTTAATCAATACATTTTCCAGTGTTGTGCTGGGAGTTTCACAGGGAGAACTTTGGTTGACTTTTATGTTATTGGGTTCAAGCAAGCTGTCAGAAAGCTTGTCACTAAAGCACTAAATCAGGATCTCCAGTTGGGTCCTGGTGAGCCAAACTGGGCCACCTTTGTTATGGAATGAGAGGAAGTCAGCGCAGCCTAAACAGGAGTATATAGTACATAAAGTTGGGCTGTTCGCTCTGCAGACATGCTGTGAAGACAACAGAAGAGTGACAGGAAGGCAAAATCCTCTCTTATGTTTTGTCCTTGTTCTCTTAAGGGTGTGATTGCACACATGAATGTAAACCGAAGGGTAAACCAAACAGTGGTTTACCCTTCTTAGCAGCAGCAGAGCCTACATCCAGCTAGTGAGAAATGCCTGGTTTTGAAGTCAGGTCGACAGATTATCTTCTTGCCCAAGTCCCTTTTGCTTGCGGCAAGGAATTCTGGAGTCTCGGGACCATCACAATGGGGCCCTTTCTCACAGGGCTGGAAAGCTTGACCTCTGCTCAGAAAGGACAAATTCATGTTGGAGAGGGTTCCACAATGCAACGATTTATATCAGGAAATGAACAGAATACTTTGTAAAAAAAAAAAGATGAGGAAGAAGAAGGAAAAAAGCCTTCATCTGTTATTTTGGCTCGGGGAATAGATCAGCTGTGGTTTCATGATCTCAGAGGATAGAATGCTGGAGGAAGAAAATGTATAGCTGTGTGCATCCATGTGTTTGAGTTTCTATTCCCAATGCATAACATACAGAGTTAATTTTGCTTAATTACATGTCATATGGGTCTCAGAGCTTAGTGGGAATGGAGATGCCTTCATGCACATGGTTCAGCTTTTGCACTCGGAGTATCATGAGTATGAATTTCAACCCTGCATTCTCCATATAGCTCCTGTGTGTTTGGATAATATTAAGGTATTAGGTGCTCCTCCAACCATAGTCGGTGGTCACAAGCAGGTGCCAGTTCTCAGTCACACTTGGTTTTGTGCCTTATCTTAAATAGAAAATGTCAGTCTGGCTGTTGAGGAAAATAACGAGAGTTTCAAGATGCAAATGTATTCTCAAGGCTCAAGTTTCTGTGCACATAAAGAGCAGTAGCAAAGTATTTTTGTATCAGTTTACTTTAAAAATAGAATCTGATAGCAGTGCTAAGAAAAATAGTTTGAGAAAAAGCTGTCTTAATTACTGACTGCAAACTTAAGTGTTGGGAAGGGGAGAATGGACTTCCTTGTAAAAATATTTCTGTGCTTTTAATCTGCCTGGAAAATCATTGGTGATTAAACGATAATCTGAGTTGTTTGTTTGAAATGTCATATATCTCCACCACAGTCTGCCCATACCACTAGAGACTTTTAGGAATTAAGGAGTCTGGGAACAGAAATGACTACAGTGTATTTGAATATGAATTAACAAAAGGCGACAAATACAGAACAATTTCAATTTATGTATTAAAATACTCTCGAGGATACAGACTGACCTCCATTACTCAGAGTTTGTCACTGTCTCATCTCCTTCGGGAAGCAAGCACTGAGAAAGGGACAGAAAGATGATTTATTCTCCCTTTAGCTTCTGTCTCATCTGCTGCAATGTCTGCTGTGCATCTCCCCCAGCCGTGCAGCTCCATGGGTCTGACAGCATCTCGTGTTTTGCAGGCACTGTTTTCCCTCATAGTTGAAACCCATGGTTGTCTGAAATCTTTGCTAAATGAGTTGAAGCTGAGCCTTTACTGACAGGCAGAGACCCCAGGATGAAGTGTGTCGTATCTGGGAAAGGAGGAATCCCAGAGAGTGAACTGTGTCTGCTGTCCCACAGCAAGGGGGAGAAGCTTTCAAAAGAGCCTTTGCACCATGGGTCCCACAGGGATGAGGTCCCCTGACCGAAACCATCACCTCCAAGGGAAGCTGGTCCTGCAGGAGGCTTCTGCAGACTTGCCAGATGTCCACAGGCAATGCAGGAGAAACCCTCTGGGACAGCTATAAATCCAAGTGAATTAGAAAATAGATAGGCACAACCTGTCCCCAGTGCACCTAGTCACCTCCAGTCTTCTCCACTTGGAACATTTCTTAGTCTCTATTGAATAAACGTCAGGATACTCCTCACTTTGTAAACAACTTGCCAATTGTGCCACTGTTTGTGTGTGTCTGTACGTACTGAGATATATCAAAACACAGGTACACACACATCGGTGTTTATTAACTCTCAGTGAATACAGCAGCAAAGTCAGTCCCTAAAGATGTGCCATAACATTTTCCATAATGTTGTTAATACAATCTTCATATTTAAATTAGATTGCAAGTGACTTATTAATTCAACATATTTTTATGATTCGGAAATTTCCAGACTGACTGTGGATAGCTTAATGTGCTAACAAGGCAGTCAGCTTTATAGCAATGTTTGTGGTCTTCCTTTCACATTCATTGCTAGATTTCAAATTAGTCATGTTATCCTTGGGTAATGCTGATGAGAAAGGAGATCCAGCTTCCCTCTCCATTGTTATTAAAGAAGAGTGTATCCGGCTTGTGTGACGTGCTTGACACCAGCAATGTTTTAATATCATTAGCAGCAGGAAATATTTTTTCTTGACAGTAATGAGGCTCAGCATCAACTAAAAGTGGTGCCCCGCAGGAAGACTTTAAACAAAATTTCTAGATTCTAATTCAAAAGAGGCTAGAAATATGCTATTTTTGAGAAAGGTGTTCGTTCAGTATGGAGTGATCCTGGATGATGAAGAAGAGACCTGCCAGAGCTACTTTTAGTTCCACCTGCTGCTTTCATTGTTATTCTTATAGCTGTGGTTGGCAGTGGAGTTAGGATGGTGGTGCCTGTTCTCATATAGAGATGGAAGAAGAATGGAAATACATGTGTGTAAAAAGATGAAAAGATAAAAGGAGCAAGAGCTGAACAGAAAGTGACCTTCCATATGTAGCTACAGATATGGCTGATTGTACCTTTCCTTGGAAGGGTTTTTCTTCTGCAAGATCACATTTTTTTGTCTGATCTAAGGGCTAACGGTTTGCCAGATGCAGTCTGGGTTGCAGGACATCAGAGTTCCTACTTGGAAATTGTTACAGTTAAGAGAAACAATTAATTAATTTCCTTTATTAGTTTGGAGACATAAACCAGTATTTCAGCCTCACACTAAAGCTTCACTGGAAACAGTGAGTCTGAGAGGTACTAACGTTATATACCATCACTTGGGAGAGGGAAGATACATCAATGAATCATATTCAGGATAGTAAGACATAAAAAAAATTAAACATGGAGTCAGGCAGGCCTCCTTGCTGCTGCTGCTATTGCAAAGCAGCAACACAGGCTTTCTTCATAAGCAGAAAAGAGGTGAAGAATATGTACACAAGGAGCACTTTACACAGCTAGAGTTTATTTGCTATATCTCCTTTGCTTTCTATTTTTTTTTTCTGTCCTTGCTGGGAGGAACAAGTTTTGGATTTCAGAGTTTCACTGTGGAGATAAAGATTTTATTTCAAGCTTCATTTTATTTGATACTGCTTTCCCCTGACTTAATGAGTGAAACGTTGATGTACAAAAAAAGTAACAAGACAGGGAGACATGGGGTACCTGGGTTTTTTTCAGGAACTCCAAAATCATAATCTAATTAAAGTTGACTTTAAAATTTACATAAAGACTAAATGAAAAGAGGAAAACTAGCCCCACAGGTTGACTGGCTTTTCTCTTTTTTTCATTAAACCTTGTGAATTGGGTGGTGGTAGTGATACAAATAACTATTGTATAATGACAAATTAATTTATTCTAATTAACTATGTCAATCAGTCATTATCTCATTTCTATTCACGTAAATTGAGTTCTGCATGCCAGGAGAGCTGTATTGACAGTTCCCCAAAGCTTCAGACTGGCATGGGAGCCAAGCTGAGGCAGAGGGCTACATTCTGGGGACTGTACCATCCCTGGCTTGGTCTGAGGGATCTCTGTTTGAGCATCATATAGCAGGAATTATATTTGCATATGATATCACTTCTGTAGAAGAACCAACTTATTCATGAGCAGTAGCATCATCACATCAAATACAGCTGAAGTAGAAATGACACTGGGAAATAAAAAGAGGGTGCAAAAACCTACCCAATTATTACTGGAAGCAAAGCTTAGACATGTAAGGTATGGGGATGCACGCAAAATTCTGGGAGAAACAGACTTTACAGGTAGACATAACTCTGCCCTCAAGACGTGTTGTTCCTTCAGCTGAGCCCCCAAACTCTCTTTGAAGTTTAAGCAGTTTGGGATAATCCCTCCGTGATCCTCTGGAGGATGGAGCGAGGTGCAAGGGACAAAACCCCACTTCTGACAGCCCAGCCCCCCAGAATGTCGAGGCTACTGCCTGCCCCTCCGGTGGGATTGCTGCCAAGAGAGCCGGCCGCGGGCTGATGTGCCGGCATTGGCCCCGCCGTGTGCGGGGAGCGACGCTGCCCCTGCACGGCCACGCTGCTGCCTCTGCCCGGGCTGGCGCTGCCGGGCTCGCCTCTGCGGACCGGGGCCGCGCCTGACCGGCTCCGGGGAGCACCGGCGGGAGCACAGCCATTAGCCAAGTATTTCTGTCCTCAGGTCTGCTTATTCCGAATCAGGTCTTGCAGCTCCCCTCGGTAATTTCTTCCCCTCCCATAGCAGCTGTCTGGGGTTTCAGCTGTTCTGCCTAAGTAGAGGTGCCAGCACCCTTTAGCTCACTAGGGAAAAGTAAGGGTGCATGTTCTATCCTGGAAGAAAGAAGAAAGGACAAAGTTTGGGTTTGTTTTTTGTTTTTTTCCTTGTGCTTTCCAAGTGTTTGTCAGAGATAACTAGGAGAGGACTGGAGGTTATTCACAAATTAATTAGCCTGAGGACTGCCAGCCACGCCAGCTCAGCCTGGAGCAGCCGCATCCCTGCCGCACGCAGTTCACATTCCCGTTCCTCTCCGGAGGGACGTTAAGGGTTAATCCAGTAGCTGTGCATTTAATAGCGCGATTTAAAGGGGAAAAAATGACACCCCTCTCCCCTGCCTTGCTGGTGGTGGATGGTTCGCTCTGCCTGGCTGCTGACACGCAGCCGAGCCCCCGGTGCTGCGGCAGCCGCAGCTGGTGCTGCTGACGGGCCGGGGCTGCCCGGGACGGCCCCGGCCCCCGCCCGCCNCGCCCCCCGCCCGCCCATGCCCGGCCGCCCTCACCTCCGCTTTAAGGCAGGGAGGGCGCAGCACCAGCCCTTGAGCATATGGGTGGAAATTTGGGAGGCACCCGTTCTCTCACCACCCTTCCCAGCTCTAACCATGTCTATTTGTTGTTGTCTTTTTTTCAGGGACTATGGATCTTCAAAGAGAAAATCAGGTAAGACACCCAGCTTTTTTACATACTGCATGATTCTAGAGAGGACCTTTCCCCCTGCTTTGCCCTTTCTGTTTATCTTGTGTGGCATTAAATGGTGTAGCAGTTTAACTTTTTATTGCTGAATCCTGCTGGAGATAAGCATCAGTTTCTTTCCTTTGCACTAGATAGAAGAAACCCACCTCGTGTAGTATTTTAGTTAAAATGACTGCTCTTCTCCGGCTGTATTTATACAGCTCCATCTCCAGTGTGAGATGATAATTGTATTACATTTCTTTCTCTTTCATTGCAAATGTTAAAAATGCAGAGTCAGAGTTGGGGTTCTTTTCTGGAGGGAAAGGGTATCTTTTTCTGTGCTGGTCTGAATCTTTTATCATGCCTTTCCAAAAGGCTCTGATGAGGCTTCTGATGCAAAATGTTCCCAGTGCTTGTGTCTAGGTATGGGCTGTCTCAAAGGCTGTAGCTCAGTGTTTTGTTCTTAAAATCATGGATTGAAATGTCTTATAAAATCCTGATTTGAAACTATATAAATCCAATTTTTCCCCTCCCCATGTAGCTCTTAGTGATTTTTACAGATGTGTTTTCAATAGGGATGTGTAATTATGGGCCTCTGGGTTTGGCTGCTCTGAGCTGGATGTGTCAGGGCTTTCTATTTTTTAGGGGGTTTGTTTTTTTGTTTTGTTTTGGTTTTTTGCCTAAGCAGTATTGAGCACCTGCAACTCTCATTGACTTTGTTTGGAACCTTGGATGCTTCAAATCGCATTCAGGGCGTCCAGGGAGAAGCCTTTCAAACCAACACTGACTCCTGGAAAACTCTGCCCTGTGTGCAAGGAGGGGAGGATTTTTTTTTTTTCTTTTTGCTCTTTAAGATGATAAAGAAACACTGCAGTGGCTTAGTCTCTGGGAAGGAAGGGAAGATGAATGTAACATGCTGGACTCCAATGAAGATCACTGCCTAGATTGATTTGTTGGTTAATTATGAGGGCTTTTAAGCTGCCATCCTGTAAGTGATGCACTAAAGAGAAGTTGTTGCTTGACCCCGATGGCCTGTGTATCAATTGGCAGCTGCCTTTGCAGGCCAATACTTTTGGTACCTTTCTTTGAATTTCCCTGAGGTGGGGTGTGGTAATGAAGAGGCGAGCATGGTACAAGGTGCTGGTCCCACAAACAAACTGGGGCACACTTGGTCTTAATCTCCTGCAAAGCTTCTGTCTGGGTTGCAGTTCTAGGACTTCTTAAATGTAATAGTAAGGAAAGTGTTTGTTCACAACAGCCTGTGAATAAAGTGGCAGCAGCACCTTCTCTAGAGGATCGGACCATAAATAAAAAGGTCCAAGTGATTTGGTAGAAGGCAGAGCTGAGTATGGGAGTTCCTGGCTCAGTGCCACATCCTGAGCACTGGGGGCTTTTGGGCCATGTAAAAATCTTTGAAAAATGTTGCTTGAAGTCTCTGGGGCAACCTGATTTAGCACTGACCTGGAACAGCATTAGGAGACACGGAGAGCTTTGGGCTCAGTCTACATGAAAGAATATTGCAATTCATGTGCAAGAGATAGGAGGAATGGCTTTGAGAGTGGAAGGAAACTGCTGCCTCTCCATTCCTGTGGCTCTGGGGGCAAGTTGGAGCTGATCTGCTATGACATCATGAGAAAAGCAATTGAGTCAGTGTGGCTGAGATGCCTTTTGTGGATGCTCTCCCCTGCTGGACTCTTTGGCCCCCTGCCCTGAGAACCCCAAGTGGCATGGTCATTCATCCCTGCGAGGGGCACTCAGGTTGGGCTCCCTCCTTTGGCTGTCCAGGCTCCTCGTGCTGCCAGATCTCCTTCTGGGACTTCTTTCCTTTTTGGTGCTGGGATGTTTGTGCAGCCAGGGCTTGGAAACAGTGGAGCTGAGGGACACTCTTTCTCCACTTACCCTGTACAAAGAGGAATGTGAAGCAGCGCTATGAACAAATTGAGCTGCATAAAGGGACTCTGTTCTCGGCCATCTTCTTGCTTGATTTTAGAATGGCAGAGGAATGCTTCCTTCTGTTTGGAGCTGGATGTTGTGGGAATGTGCCCACAATGAGCAAAGGAATATGCCAAGGGAGTCGCCAGTTACAGCCTCTAACAAAGACCAGCTTTATGACACTTGAAAAAGGGATGGGGTAAATAAGCACAGATTTTTCAGGACTGCTGTGATGGTCTTTTAAGATAACGAGTAGCTCTGAAATGAAGTTTCTTCCATCGGTGCAGATCATGGAACTACTGCATCTTTAAACAGGAGACAAATAGGCATTTTTAAATGCAAGCACCTCTCAATAAATGAGACCTTATGAACATCTTGTGTCTTGACCAAAGATGTGCTGGGAGGAGGCTGTTGGGTGTGAGCACAGCTGTCCCACACTGTCCAGCAGGAATCCCACAGCTGCTGTGTCTCAGGCATGTGCAGGCATGACATGAGCATGGCTGATTGCAGAAACATTCGGAGAATGCCTCAGCCAGCCAACGTCACCTCTACCCTGACCTCTGCCTTGCCAGAGTGAGTGTCTAGCTAGTCCTCTGCTCGCCCCTCAGAGCAGGGAGAAACTGGATAAGTTCAGAGTTTAATAGGAGTTATGGAAACATTTACCGCTGCAGTTGATGCTGGTTGTAAACATTTGAGACCTTCTGAACCAAATGCAATAGCATGGCACGTCCTTAGCTAAACAAAAGGGAGTCTTGTGCTGATCTGGGGCATCTCTGCATGCCAGCCCTGAGCCAGGCTTCCTCTTGTGCAAAGGGCTGTGTAAACACACAGCCCTTTGCTTGGATATGATCTAATTATAAATGCTTTAACCTGCAGCCAGCTCAGAGACCTGGAGCTTCACTGGGGCTCTGTGAAGGCACAGGCATTTGCTGCGGCCTGAAATGCCACATGTGCTGCTACCTTGGACTTGGGGGGCTTTATTTGATACGCTGTAGAGCTGCTCAGAAAGCTGCCTTCATGTTTCCAGGCAATTGAATTGTTGCTTTATGACCATCTGTCAGTGCTGGAGAGCCCTCAGTACAACTGTGAGGAGTGGCTACCATGGATATATTCTGTACACTTGCAACAAATGGTCTCTTCTTGGTCCACCCAAAGACCCTCTGCAGCAAAATGGGAAGGAATTACTTTTCAATCTCCAATTTGTCATTTGCATTAGCCAAGTGAACAGCTACTCATTTCTCACTCAAAATAGGCATTACTTATATGCTGGCATCCATTGTGTGGGTTTTTTGTCCTCAAATCAAAATAAGGGTAGAATTGCTGCAAGTCGAAGAATGGATATTTGTATGGTACATTACAAGCCACAGATTAGGTTAATCCATTCTGCAAACCCCACCAGCTACCATCTGTACATGGTGAACTAATTAACCCTTGAGATATCTGGTAATCCTGATGTGGCTTATAAAACCAGTTGGAGTATGCTTCTCCCCAAAGATGTCATTGTGTCCTCCACCTCACAAACCCCCTTGCTGGCTAGAGAAAGCTGCAGACTCCTGGAGTAAGATCTTGCCCTCTCCCCTTGCTAAGAATCTTCCTTGGCTGGTTTCATGCCGAAGCAGTCGGATCCCAGTCATGGAGCTGAAGCAGGTTTATGGGACCTGGTGTTTGGTGGCAATAGGGAGCTGATGTGGGCTGCACAACTTTTCTACACTAAATCTCAGTGCTCCTCAATTACTGAGAGGATTCTCTTTGCTAACTGTGAGGTCAGATCCAGCACAAGAGATGCTTTCAAAGTGATCTCTGCCACCTGCCTTCTAAGCTACCAAGCTCTTGTGTGTGCCCGGGCAGAAGCACTGCTGGCCACCGCCTTCTGGAATCATAACCAAACTTCCCCTGCTCAGACTGCCTACCTGGCTGCTGGAGGCATAGCTGGCTTCAAGCCATTGCACCTTATTGCTATGCTGTAGGATGCTCCTCCAAGTGAAGGGGAATAAGCTTTAATAATAGAGAAGTCATGGCTCCATCAGTCCTGCAGTGTTTCCTTTCCTGTGTTGTTCAGATCCTGTCTGCATTGAGCTGGCTGTGCTTTGGCTGAGTCTGGCAGCTGAAGTCTATTTTAAATAGTAATTGAGCACTTAGAATATTAAGTTAATGATTTGATTCAAGCCAGTGTTGCCTCACAATGTTGATGAGGCTTTCTTGAATGAGTAAACCATCCTTCAGCTGGGTTTCCCTGTCCAGTTTTTGGACTAGCAAGATTATGGCTACACACAGCCAACAATCACTGCTTTCTTTCCCTCCTGTAATCTAAAACTAGGAAGGATATATCTGCTGGCAAGTAAATAAGAACTTCAGAGTCCATTGGACGAGACTTCACAAACTTATTATAGAAACATCTGTAATGCTTTCTTTTCCCTCAATGGGGAAATTACTTAGCAGAATTGAAAGAGTTTCAGCAAGGACAGAAGTGGGGCCTCAAGCGAGAAACAAGCAGATTGTTGTAACAACACCCAGGGCCCTCGTGGCTGATCACTTTGTGGGATGCAGCCTAGGAATTATGGGTGGAGCTGATGGCCAGCGTTGCTTCCTTGTCCTAATTCTTTATTACTTGAGAACCTTTCTTCCTTGCCCTCATGCACTAAGGATGTGTGCTCTGTCAGCTTCAGGGAGTTGCCTTAATTGCTGTGTCTTTGCATTATTTGGGATAGGTTTTTTCTGCTTCCTTTGTAATTACCAAGGGAAATGGCTCAGCTTGTGGCTTTTTCTGTCCTTACAGCTGAGCTATACTCATCACTTCAGAGCTTAACCTTTCTGATCCTGTCATGCTGCATGTGTCTAGCCTGCACTTAGAGCCATGGCATATCTTGCTCTTGCTGGGTTTTTTTTTCCATTTTATCAATGAGCTTTATTTTCTTGACATGGTCTGAGCTGCCTCCTTTAAGACAATGTGGAGAAAATTAATAGTGTGTGCCACCCCTTCTGTGCTTAATCATTCAACGGGGCCACAAATGTGTGAGCCCCCAGCTGGACCAGCAGTGCTGTGTGGCTGCAGCCGGTTTTTCCTGTTGCAGGACTGAGGTGGTGACCCTGGGAACAAAACTTGGTTGATGCAATTGAGTGTGGAGGTCTCTGCCAGCTTCACAGGTCTGTGGCAAGCATTTAGCTACCTGTAGGTACAGGGTGAGAAGGAAATGTACAGCCTCCAGCTCTGCTAGGTGTTGTGTAATATTTGTGGGAAATGGTTGCAGTAGAGGGAAGAGGAAGGACTGCTCCAAGAGACATATAGTGTTGCCTTTGCTTTGCCTTAAGGTTGCTGCAGTATTGATGGGATGTCATCTGGAGTGGTGCTTAGTATTAAACTTTCAGTATTAGAATGGGGGGCCTGCCTTAACTAATCCAGCTGGCTGTGAAATCTGTCTCAGTTTTACCTTCTCAGTCAGAAGACCTCTTAAGCCTTTTAACTGGCTTCTCTAAGAAGCCAAATCTAAGTGTGTTACTAGTGAGGCTGAAATATCCCATTAACTACTATGGTCAATCCCAGCATGAGGCAATGTATCTTCTCTCAGGAAGGTGACTGCAGCAGGTGCTGGGGACTACCTGCCCCAAGCAGGGCCTTGGCCATTGCTTGGAGAATCTGAGCCCAGGTGGTAGCGACAAAGCTAGAATGTGGTTTTTAACTCAGATGTTACTTTGAGTCATTCTGCTCTCATGGTGTTTGTCTCTGAAGTCTGTCTCCCTATAGTCCCTTTGAAAGCTCTGTTTTAGAAGATTTTTTGGTTGGTTTTATTTTTTTTTTTAAGGTGGTGAATAGGGATGCAAGTCTGTCCAAGCCCATGGCAAAGTCCTAGGAACATCTTAAATCACGTAACTTGGTGTCTTAATCCTTGTAAGAAATCTGTGGTATGACATGATCCCTGCAGACTGAGGCATGTGCTCTTGTTTGTATCCTGATGAATCACACATGTGCATTGTGCTCCTTGCATTGTTTCCTACAATTAGGGCAGAAGCAGTGATGGTGGACTGGCTCTTCGGTGCCATTTTGCCTGTTGATGAGGATGTCTAGATGGGATAGTTTGCCAGTCACTATTTTATAACTTCACAAGCATGTACTGACAAGATTGTTCTTGATCAGAAATTGTGATCTGTTCCCTCAACATATGATTAACCTTCTTGGCTGTATGTACTAATTACTGCATGGAATTTAAAAACAGCAGGTTCTGGCAGAACATTTTGGTTCTCACATAGCTG
>WBMY01005003.1:753480-846658 GCA_013397315.1 Donacobius atricapilla | reverse complement strand
TTTTTTTTTCCTTTTCTTTTTAGGAAGAGAAAGGATTTGGTAATAAAAGAAGGGTAGAGTAGGCAAAAGCATAGCAATTAAGGACCAAAAAACCCTTTTCATTTAATTACTGGGGATATACATCTTGGACCTGGTTCTGGAAGAAGTTAGTAGTTACTGATTGCAACGTGCATCTTGAATTCAGTCATCAATGACACCGCTTCCTCTTCTCATGACTGAGATTTATTTTTCCTCAGGTAGTGAATTTGCTAAACTTCTGATCAGTTTATTGGCTTTTGCTTGATGCAGTTATTCCCTCAAGAGCTAATTCTCATTTCCTGATTTTTTTTTTTTTAAACGAGACACTTTTTTTTTTTTTTTTAAATCAAGTTTTTCATATAATTAGAGGAATATCCATTCTGTGGGTTTGGGGTTTTTTTTCCCACAGCAAGGCTATTGCTCCTGTGCTCAGGTGCACTAGCAGAGAGCAGAAGGAAGAGCTAAGTCAGGCAGATTTCATGTCCTTGCAGCATCTGTGTGTGTGTGACCCAATTCTGCATCTTCAGTCAAGATGTGAATCTGTCCACTCCAATCCCACGCTCCAAATCCAGTCTGCAGTATTCTGGCAGAAGAAAGCTGATCTCACACTTTGCCTTGTACACCATATTTTTAAAGTCACTGCTTAAACTGAAGTGCTTTGGACTTCTGCCTGAGGCTACTGAAGAGAAGAGCAGATAGGAGACTTTATTCCACACTGCTTCAGTTTTCTGCTGACAGGACATGTGGCCTATTAGATGTATAGGATCACTGTCGTCTTCTGGGTGGCCCATATGCTGGGGTGGGAGGAAGATGGGATAACAGAGAAAGAGATGTTTGTATACTGTGTGGGGGTTTTGTTTTGCTCTTTGGCTTTTAAACTCAAGTTGAAAAACTTGAGCGGATAGGGCGCAGGATTAGGGAAAAGAATGTGTTTGTGTTCTCTGCCGTTCCCAGTTCAGCATCGGTGCTGCAGAGAGCCCTGTGTGCAGGAGAGAGGGCAGGGAGACTGGGCGCAGGGAGGGCTGGAAAAATGAGGTGTGGCTTGAGCACAGCCATGGTAGAACAGCCTGAACCCTGCAAATGCCTCAGAGAGTCTTCAGCTGAGCACAGAGAAAGCATTTGGTACCTTAGGGGATATAATGGCATTTCTCTCCTTTTTTAAGGAATTCTCTGTTCTCCATCTGCTCCTGTTCTACCTCCCTCTTCTGTCTGTTGGTGGCAGATGGTATTAATGCTGCCTGCGTGGGTTTTTCCTCTCTTGCACAGAGAGTACTGGTATTTTGATTTTGGCATGCTGGATGAGGCAGGTGAGAAGTGCATTTGGGAGCTGGAGCAGAGGGTGATGAGCCTCAGCCACTGCAGGAATCTTTATGTGGCACAGATGGGTCTGGCTGGCTGAGAGGAGTAGGTAAAATCTTTCCTGGGCATTTTGGGTAACTTAGGCTGGTGAGCACTTGAATCTCCCTCCTCAGATTCTGGGAACCTGGATTTAGGGTGTGTGTCCTTAGCCTGTTGAGAGCACTTACCCCTAAAATAACAGTCCCTAAGTGCATCCAGCTTTGTGAGTGGCTTCACACCTGTCCCATTCTAGCTGGCCTGCGTCCAGGCTGCGTGACAGCACAAATCCTCTCTCCGGTTCACTCTAGATGGAGTGGCTCAGCTAACCAGAAATGGCTGGCAGCATTACTAAAAGAGGTGTCCAGCAGCAGTTACAATGTATGGACTGATTATTGACCATCTCTGCCTGGACAGCTGATGCTGCTAAGTATTCTGTGCTTGGCAGCATGGCTGCTTCACAGTTGGGACTTGACTCTTGCTCCAGTTTTTGAGCCACACATGAATCCCAGCATGTGTACATACCTGTGAGTTTCCAAGTGAAACGTCTGGGGCTTTTCTGCCCTTCTCCTTGGCAGTGCTGGAGGCTTTTTTTTTCCTCAGAGGGGTGATGCTCTCAGTTTGTACAGCTGTAGATGTGGATTAGCGTTCAGATATTCTAGGCACTTCTGAGCAAAACTTGGAACTGCTACAAAACTGTATTTGCAGGGGCTGTACCACAGTGATCATGTGGGAAACAATCCCCACTTGCCATGTGTAAAGAGTTAATGTGAGCTATGGCTGCCAGAACAAAAACGAAACAGTCCTAGATACTTCTGGGTCTGCAAATGGGATTAAAATGGGTTTTTGCAGAAGTAAACAGAGTGGAAAATTTGGACTAAGTTTTCTTTGAGCTTGTACTTTTAGAAAGGATGAGGCTGTGAAAATGCAGCTGTGAGCGTGTCACTGTGCAGTTTGTCAAGCACACGATCCTTCGGCCCCACTCCTCCGTTCTAACTCAGGAAAGGGCTCCCTGGTTGTGGATTTCTCCCCTGCAGGAGTGAGTTATCCAGATGATGCATTTCTGAGGCACGCTCGAGTCACGTGAAAGCCAGATGTGAACGTTTTCCAAGCAGTGTGTGTGGGTCTAGCATACGCCAGGCTACGTGGCAAGTGGACGTGGTCTGAGGTTGGTCTGCAGAGTGGTGGTGCCGGGGAGGAGAGGAGCCCGACAGCTCCCAGTGGGATCATTTCTGCCGGGGAAAGAGGAAGGTGCTGGCTCTGCTCATCACTGCAGCCCAGCAGTGACGAGCTCACACCCCCCACACTCTGCCCACACCCCCCACACTGACAGGCCCTCCCTAGGCTGTTCATGATGAAGCTGAACTTGGTGAATAAGACTAAAATTAAAGGCCTTATTTAATGCCTGCTGCCAATCCTCTTACTCATACACTTTAGCTGGATTTGCATGTTTGATAATCTGCTAGTCAAATATTTTTTCAAGATACAGCCCTCTTGAACAGATGGCATGGGGAGTGGAGGTGATGTTCAGCTTCAAATGTATAGAAGATGAGATATCTCTGCAAAGATGAGAGGTTTACTTTAAAATGCAGTTTCATAATGGGGAAGAAATAATATATGTGTATTCCTTCAAGGACTATCTTAAAATACTTACTTCAAACGTGATGCATCAGCATACCATGAACATGGATAGCTTATTTAAGCCACCCTGGTGTGGGACAGCTGCTTGCCCAGCAATTACAGTAACAAATGAATCTGTCATTGTGGTACCTAAGAAGTTTAATGTCTGAGCAGGCTCACACTAGCCCAGGCACCAGGCATAAATGTTGGTTTTGTTTAGATCTTTCTGGAGCCTGGGGGTAGAAACATCAATGGCACAGTTCAGCAGGGTGCCCTGAGTAGGACTGTGTGAGATAGATCAAAACATTTGCAACCTTTCTGTGCCATCCTGCCATTTCTCTGATGATCTGTTGTTCTCTGCCAAATTGAATGAATAATTGTGTGAGCCAAGAATGCAGGACAATGGTTCTAGTTTTGATGAAAGCTCATCTGCATTTTTCCTCTTTCCAGCCAGTTGTAGCTGTAAAACTACACACAGAGTCTGTATCAGAGTAATTATCCGGTAAAAGTGCCTCCATTTCCGGGAGAGGTTAGCCACACCAAGTATTTCTGTCTTCCTCTCCTAGGCTAGTACTATTGCATTTACTGCCTTCCCATTTAACCAAAGTGTCAATCCCCAGCTGAAGAGGAAGGGATTAGGGGAGAGAAACCTGGGGACAGGCTGACAAAAGATGGTCACTGGGTCTGGGGGATGGAGATGTTGGAGATATTCACAAGGGTATGTGCATGGTGCGCTGATTGCAGATGGCAGCAGAAACAAGCCCTTCAGTTTTGGGGTTCCTCACTGAGCTTTCTGCTCTTGACTGGCCAGCCTCACCTTGTCAGGAGAAGGAGGTTGTTCCTTTTCTTGTATGAAGAGTGCAGAAAAGAAGCAAGGAGGGGAAAAGTGGAGGCAAAATCACAGCAAGAAGCCCTGGACTGAGTAGACTGAGCCTGGCTTTTGGGTTCTTTACCTGCTTGGGGCAGTAAGGTGTCCCTCAGGACAACAATATAGTGCTTCATTTATACCAACTCCTTGGCAGGCTTGTCTTCCTACATGTAAATTGAAATACAGGCTCAACCTTGTCTTTCTGTTCTGCCATATGTGATGAGCATTGCCACCAACAAGGCTCTGGACCAATTCAAAAAAGTGGACACCTCTCAGGAACAATGTGGTCAGCCCACTTCATGCTGACTTTTCAGATACCACTGTTGGCATGAGAACATGCCCATTCTTCAGAAGAAGCATTTATTTCCCCCAGTTCCAGTCTGAGGAATCACTGATTGAATTGTTTATTTTCTTTTCACCCCTGCAATTAAGACAGGAAGGGTGTAAGTCTAGAAAATGAGTCTGCAAAATGCTCGACTGCACTCATGGAACAGATCACTATTGTAAACAGACCAGATGTCAGTATCTCTTCAGTATAGCCACTTGTTCTTCTAATCCTTTTCTCAGTAATTTAAGTTGCACCGTAACAGCTGGGGGATTTTGGTGTTCCCAGTTGATATTAAAGGTAGGGCTTCATGAGAACAAAACTGTTTTATTAGTTAAATCGCCTGGGACTGTTATCTCCTATGGAAGGCAACTTTCAAAGAACAGGCCATACCTGCATAATTGAACTCTTTGCCCTCCTAAGCAAGGTAGCCACATCCAGATCACTTCTAGGGACCTGTCTTTGGCCTATGCTAATTTCTCAGCTATGCACAGAAATCATTTGGGGCAAGGGTTACATTGCCAGAACTACAACCACACTGAGGCTCATGACCAGTATGATTCAATTCCTCACAATTAATGCAGGACAATTGTTGGGAAATATGTAGCTTAACACACTGGACAGCTATACCGACATTTGTTTTGGAAAAAGTTTGTTGTAAAGGTCCTTGATAGCCCGGCATGAAACCGGTGATTCTGTAGGAGTGTGTCCCTCCTGGTGCTGGCTGCAGTGTTAAATCATGGATGCTGGGCTCAACACTGAACTGAACATTTCAGACAGTTTTACTAACAAAAGGAACCTGCTTCAGTAGCTGCTACTAAAATGCCCATGGAGGAGAAGTTCCTCTGCACCTGCTGAGGCAGGGGCCCACTTGGATGTGCTGTACTGATGTGTACCATGAATGTGGCCTCTGGATTTTGGTAGCATTGAGCTCATGCTTTCCATTGTAGACAGCTCTAGCTATTGTAGGTTTTTGTGGAAGCTTGCTCTGCTCTAACTATACACAAGACAAATAGTCTGCTGCTAAAACGAGATGAGTGGAGCTGTATCGCAAGCATAAAGCATTAGTCCTCAGTAGTCTGGCGCCTGTTCTCTTGCCAGTGGTGGGAGGAGCAGCAAACAAACGAGTCTCACTGGCAGCAGAAAAGCTTCTGCTGAAATCTAGAATATGTTTCATGTTCACCATAGCAACCAGCTTAATTTTTTTCTCAAAGCTTTTGGCCCCTTCAACTCCTTCCTTTTATTTTGTACCTGAGGAACCCCCTTGACCTGTCGGAGGGTTGCCCAACTCCATTGTGGCAGCTTGAAAGCGATGGAATGGGGTTCAGCAACCACTTCCAGTGACATGCCCGCTGTGCTGCTATTTCTGTGCAGTGTGGCTCTGAAGGAAGACCTCTGTGCTCTTCCCAACTGCCTGAGCCTCATGGCTTAGCTGTAATTTATGGATCTATGTTCCTTTTGAGCTTTTAAAAGTAATTCCGGTAGGAGGAGTCTGGTTTTGCTCCAGCTGAAGCAGGCAGCAGGGGCTGTGGGGCCTGGTGTTAAGAGCAGAATTGGGATGCTATTGCCCTAGGAGTGGCCTGCTTTGAGCAGGCAACTTTAATTTTCCTTCCAAATACTGATATTCTCACCCCCTGCACTTCCAAGTCATCTGAGACGAGCCAGTCTTCAGCCGTGTGGCAGTGAGGGAGTGGCAGGAAATGAAGGTTTGTTCATTTACTGTTGCCAATCCCATTGGAAACCAGGTCCAAGCCCCATGCAGAATTCCAGTAAAACCCTGTCCTAAAGGGGAAACCTGGGGCTATTCAAAGCTTGTGTTTTGTTGGCTCAGGCACAGCATGTTTCTGAGGCCTCTGACCTCCTCCCCGTATGCTGGCTCCCGCCGCAGCTCTTCGTTTGAGCTCTCTGTGAAGTGGAATCTATCACTAATGTCTGATATTTTTATTATTTGTAGGGGGGACTCTTAAAAGCTGGTAGCAATTAGAGCTTAAATGTCTTAGAATAAAAAAAAATAAAATTCCCCAAGAAAGAAGTTTAATGCGAAGCAGATGTGCAGGAGCAGCTGAAATATGCTGGCTGTCTTCTGCTTCAGAAGCAACCTCATCCACTTCTAGCTGCTGTCAGGCTGGGGCAGCTCAGAAGTGCTGCTGCTTTTGTGCTGCTTCCTGGGCTGGGAAACCCACACTGGTGACCTGTGGGTTTACCAGTTAATACTTATATTACCCTTCTTTTCTGGCTTAAACCAATAGTCTTGACAAGGAGAAAAAATACTTTGTTTAAAAAGGAGGGGTTTTTAAAAAATTTATTATGGCTAACAGAATTGGGTTATTTATGGTGAGATCTCACATGGTTGTCTGTAGATATGGCTACTGTTGATCTAGATTTAAACTCGCTCTCTTCTTGGGTAGACAGATCCAGAGTAGCCCTCAACTTGTGTTAAGTGCAGCATATTTCCTCTAACTTTAGGTGTTTGTCTTTTGCTGCAGCTTGGGTGGGGGCAAACTTTGAAGTTTTCCCAGTTACTTCTGCAATACATCATCTGCTTGATTTATCATGGTCATATTCAGGTTCTTCTGTCTGGAAAAAGATCTGACAGTTGACTGAAATTCATAATCGTGCTCTGAAGGCAGTGGAAGTCTATTCAAAAACTAATAGACAAGTTGCTGACAACAACTCCTTCACACCCTTTCCCATGCGTGCCCCAAGTCTGTAATAGAAACACGTTGTATATTATCTCCATGAGCTACAGCACAAGTTGCTCTGCCAGATTATTTCCTGTTGCACTCCACCAATGCAAAGCCTTTTTCATTTTTTCTTAAATGGTAGTCCAAGGTAAATTATTGTTATTTACCGCTGTGTATTTTGTAGTGTTTTGTGACAGTGCAGCACATGGGTTTGGGAATCAGATGGTTTAAAGACTTCAGAATTTTCTCCAAGCTGCCACTATAGAGAGTTTATTGTAAAGTAGTCAAAATACTGAATCCATTTGAATTGCAGTGCAACTACATGACAAAAAATTGTGTCCTTAATTAAAAGAAAGGATTTCAAAATCTCAGCATTCCCTTAGTGCCGAGAAAACAGCAATGTGTTTCTTGGACCTCTTGATTTCCATTGGGAAAGTTTGAAAGCCATTTCATAACATTTGTATCATGCTAGCAATTCCTCAGTTACACATGTACTGTGAATCTGTTACATTGCTATCTATTAATCTTTTTACTGCCTTGAAGATAACTCTGCAATTCAAAAGACAGTAACAAATAGACAAGGCCACCAGTATAGCTTACTTTTCTCTCCAGGTGGTTGATGGGTGCATGTTTTCTGTTGTTAAACTGCTGGATCCAGAACAGCGTACCACATTGCAAATAAGTTTTTCTAATTGCACTTTGGAGTTGTCAGAATTTAGGTAATTCTTAGACTGTCATATAAACATATCTTTTTAGATGTCTCTTCTCCCAGGCAAGGAGAGAGTAACAGCTGCCCTTCTGCTCCTTCATCCCACAGAAGGGGAGTATTTGTTATTTAGAAATGGGGGAAAATCTGTTAACTTTCAAAACATACTTCCAGTGTATTCAAGAAAAAAATTAACACTTAACATTTGAAGATTATTCCCAAATTCCCAAGCCAAGTATTTCCACCTCATTTCATGGAGGAGGAGGGAAAACTTTTGACCATAATGGCAGCAACTCTTATCAGCTTTCTCCTTAGCTTGAGCTCTGTCTAACTCATTGGTTAAAAAATTGAATTTCTAATTATACTTTGAATATACCTTTATTGGAGCTTTGTACTCTTTTCTATGGGGCATCATTTGTCTATTGTTATATTTCTTAATACAATTCCAGGGTAACAAGATGCTTGTAGAAACTCATATGTGCTTGCTAAGCTCAGACTCCATGAGTTGTCTATGTGTCTTTTGGGTATGATTAACAGCTGCAAATTTAAATAGTTTTGCAGGTCTGAGGCTTAATAAGTCAAACTGTCTCTTGGTATGTGTTTTCTGAGCTATTGGGAATAAGTTCAGGGCATATCTTACTCTTAGAGCTCAAAATTGGATCACCTACAGATCAGTTTCATAAGTTCTGCAAATCCACTAAAACATAAAAATTAACTGTGTGATTCTTATGACTTGACCTTCCTCTGAGTCCCCATGATGCCAACACTACTCTTAAGAAAAACTTAATGTCTCTTTTTAAAGCTGTCTTTACTAACTCTCAGACTTTCTGATATGACTGGTTTTGACTGTTTTCTTGTGTCTCTAATTACTTTCTTTTTTCATGGCTGCCCTATGATTGGATTTCAAGTTTGGATGTCCAGTTTGTCTGAGACTCCAAAAAAGAGTGTCGCTCCAGGTAAATTCTTGTGTCTTGGTGTTTTGCATGCTATTAAAACCAGAATTCTCCAGTTGAAGCTGTGTGTGGTTTTGGAGTTGTCTTGAATGTGAATCTTTGACAGTGGATACCCAGGATGTGTTGTCTACTTGTGTATTGGTTTTTCATGCTGCATGATTTCTGGTAAGGAAGAGCTTTTGTTTTTTGATGACTGCCTCACCTTGATGTTGCTGCTAGCAGGGGTTTGTAGTTTGCAGGGTTTTATTTTCCTTGCCCAACGCAAAGCCACAGTCCAAGGCAGCTTCCCTCTTGTGGTGGGTTGAGCCTGCAGAGCTGTGCTCTCACTATTCTATGCGGGAGAAACTTTATGGGTCAGGATAAGGCAGAGAAACATGACTGTCTGCTCCCTATCCTTCTGAAATGCTCTTTGCACTTCCTCAGTAAATAGACGTGGTTTCACATGAAAAATCTGAAACTCTGATGAAGATGCAAAATTTTCAAGGGAGCATCAGCCTCCTCATTGCAAGGAGTCGGGAAGGAGGAGGATGCAGGGGAACAACTTTTAGGTGTGAGGTGTCAGGGGCTAGGGAGCAGTAGTCCCATACAAGGCAAAAACTAAGCTTTATAGTATAAGGAGTCAGGACTTCTGCTGTGTAACCAGTCAACTTCTTCTGCAAACATTGGTCACTTGACATGGAATATCACAGAAGAATTCTTTCCTCCTTCAGGCTTAGAAGGAGAGATCACAAGTGACAGATCCTGTGTCTGTACAGGATGCTGTGCTGGTGACTCAAGCAGTTAAGGTTACATATAGGTCTCGGGGCAAGGACAGATGGAAACACTCCTGCTGATTTCCATACCAGATTTGGTAAATATTCAAGTTCATGCCCTGTTGAAAGTATGTGAACAAAATCCCACCACCCTCAATGAATGAGTGCTTGCTTGTCTGAAGTTTTTAGTGAGCAAGACTGCTGTGATTCCAGAAATGCTATTCTTTACAGAAGTTGAATATATCCTGCGGGGGGGGGGAGGGATTGTCTGCCTCATCTTTGTAGAATAGGTCTAATTTGAGGGTGGTAACTGGATATAAAAGTGCAGAAATATCTGAGGTATTCAGTCACAGGAACCTGCTGCTTCACAGGTTATGGGGGAGTTGAGACAGAAAAACAGAATGAGACTGAGCAGGAGAGAAACATGTTTAACAGGGGACAAAAGAGGTGGTGTTCCTCAGGAAAAATGACAAGAACCCTCCAGATTATCTGGCTGGAGGGTGAGGTTGACTTTGGGGTCTTTGACTCAATAGATCTGTTGGGACTGTTTCATGTTGTCATATATAAAATGGCAAACTGAATGCCAAGGGTTTTAGCCTTCTTGAAGGGCAAGGAAGCAAAATCTATTATAGATACTTTTTTTTTCCCTTCTACTTACTGCTTTTAGCTAAATGCATGTTGCTAGTTTGGCAAAAAAAAAAAATCTGTGCATGATTAGTGTGCAAATATAAGTGATTAATTGCACTGCATGGTGCTTGAGAAGGTGAATGTTGATATATAGTGCTGCTCAAAAGTCTTCTGTACATTTGGCAAGTTCTTAGCTCCCCATGCTGTTCTAGTTCATGTGGCCTTTCAGTTTCTCATCCAAATGAATCCCCAGTTTCCAAAATAGCTGTTCTTCGGTCCAGTTCTGTCACAGGCTGTATCCTGATATGTCAAGCTGCTAGATCAGACTTGAATTTGGATGTGATCTTTACCTATGTAGTACATTAGTGTCCTAGCCAGGCTGTGGCTTACAGATGAGAACAGAAGCCAGTTTCATGCTGCCCGAGCTCTAGCTGCGGTTATGAACCTGCTCCATGAAGTGAAGACTCTAACCAAGACTTTAAAGTGGTTTCATTTTGTACTTTGGAAAAAGATGGGTGCCACACAGCTGCACCCTGGGAAGTGCTGTGGTGGGACTCTAGTTTGGTCACCCTGACTGCTGTTAGAATCCTTGGCTGGTCTGCTTTGTGCCATGTGGAGGGATGGGAATGTGTTGCACCACTGAGCAGGACTAGGGCAAATGCCAGAGTATATTGGTGACTTCATTCTGGTGGAAGACCCAGTTTGGCAGCTGTGTGACTATCTCCAAGCAGTTTAACAGATTTGTGTGCAAAATACTCAAGTATTAACTGTTGCTACCTGTAACCTAGTTGGTTGGGCTCACTGCTCAGAGAGCCAACTTTCCAAGAAGGAGTGGAAAGAGGACTCAACTTCTTACTTTTACCCTCCTGCCTCTAATTTTTCTTGGCTCTGTTTTAAAACCTAGCAGATCAAAAATAAAAAATAAAAATCCCGAGACCAATAGGCTCCACTTGGCAAAGGTCAGCACTGAATTTTTCTGTTGGTCAGGATTTTGTTGGAAATGCTGCTGAGAGCTGTAAAGAGGGAAGAACTGAACTGGAGCAGCTGCTTGAGAGAGCGCCTGCCATTTACCATGGGCCAGACTCATTCCTGAGGTGCTTCCCGTGGGGGCTGTGTTTTGCTGCTGGTTTGAGCTGTGTGTCACACACACTCCAGTGCTGGAAGTCACAATCTACCTTAAAGCTGCCACTTGTCCCAGACACTTGAAGGCTCACACAGATCTTAGTTCTTGGAAGTGACACAAAGTGCTACTTGTGTCTTATGGTGGGGAATGAATCCAGGTATCCAGTTAATTTTTTGCTGCTATGATTGCTGATCATAGTCTCTCCTTGGTGGCAATGTGTGCTGTTGGCATGGCCCCCTACAGCTGTTTGTAGCAGCAACCCAGGAGGTTAGGAGAGACTTAGTGCAGCTCATGGGGTTACCATCTAGACCAGATCTTGGCATGTTTAACCAAAAAGACAGCAAGAAGGGCTAGAGCTTTGGCTACTATTTCCCCATGTCCTGAAAGGCTTGCAGAGCACATGAGCAAGGAAGTTGGATGGCTGGATGGATGCTCACTTTAGGGAGAAACTTCTCCTCCATCAATCACAGCTGCCAACCTGGGGTGAGAGGGTTAACATGCTGACCTGGTCATTGCTCGGTGCATGATGCTCAATCTTGTTTTATTCTCAGGCATTCTTTGGGATTTGGATAAGGTTTTAGGCCAAACTTCTCTGGCTTTGGGTCTTCCGCATTACCTAGGTGGTCAGATCCAAACCATTCCCTTTCTGCTTTCCACCCATCTCTAACAGCAGGGTGTCACCTGCTTCTGAAAATGCAATAGAGTGTCTTTGTGCTTTGAAGAAGAGCTACCTGGCCAAGCTCAGGGAAGAACTACAGGAGTCATAGTGTATTAATAACTCATTTAATAGACTTGCCCAAATGTTTATTTTCTTCTGTAGTTGGCAATAATCCAGACCTTGAGACTAGATTTGTACTGAATTTCTGAAGTGAGAGGTGATGAACTTTTGTCTTTGTCCCTAAAGCTTTGTGGCTCAGGGCTCCTACATCAAGAGCCTCTGAGCTCTGAAGTTAAACACTATTAGGACTGGGAGGATTGCTATCTGGTGGGAGGGATGAAGATGAATCCCCTTCACTCACAGCTTATGGCAGTGGTAGTCTTACCTCCAGGAATAATTGATGTATAAATACCATCTGAATTTTGGTGGCAACAGGGCTGGAGTGCAGGAGTATCTGGGAGATGAGTCAAAGCCCCGATTGTTTAGGGCACACAAAGAATAAAAAACAGACAAAATTCTGAAATACCAAGACAAAACAAAAACCCTCTTAGTGAATAGAAGAGAAATCCTAGACTGGGAAACACAGTTTTGATCTGAATCCACGTTGTCCTCAATAGAGACTTGTCGCAGGCTTCATTAGTCCCATCTCACTGCTTATCTAGGAACTGGTTATTTTAAGAACTGCTTTTCCAACACTGCTGCAATATGATGAACTTTTGTGTACTCTCACATGCATTACATGGCAAAGTCCATTTTATCTTGTGTGCAATACACACTTAACCCAATTTTTAGGCAGACCTAAGCTCTCTATCTTAACACAAGGCTCAAAGAAAACATGCAGTTTTAATGTTTATTTATTATAGTCATGTGGTCCTTCTGATAAGAAAGAAAAGAGGTGAAATTTTTAGGGGAAGGAATTCTGTGTGTTTAGAACTGGGTGTATGATTGCTGTAAGGGGTTAGACTGATCTGAGAGTTTTAAGTAGACTTGCTGCTATTCTTAGTAATTTTTTTTTCCCTTTGTCCTTCCCCAAAAGGAGTTTTCCAGAGATACATAAAAGTTTGCCCTTCAAGAACTGGCTTTAACAAGAAACCGCAGCTGTAGATCCAAGCTACCACAGTTACTCCTCCCTATGCGTGGAAAAGTGCAGAGCTCTGCTACTATCCTATGGAATGCCAGGACACTTGGGGCCGTGTGTGCCAGACACCGCAGTGTGCAGAGCTTGCACGTGTCCCCAGCAGCTGTGCCCGTGTCGTGTCGGAAGGGCTGCACTACCTGCCAGTTGGTTGTTCAGCTGTGACTCACGCCTATGGCGCTCACTGGCCGTTTCTGTGGTTTTGGCTGCCTCTGCAGGACTTCCACTGACCAGCCCAGTACTATTTCATTTAGTCTCAATCTGTAACCGCTTGATTGATAGCTGTGAAAGAACAATATAAGGGCCTGTGCACTGTATGGATTAAAAGAGCAGACATGTTTATAGCCTGATAACAACAGAGTAATCTGGCAAAGATCAGGAGTCTCACATTCCCATATCCAGATGATTTTATTTTTGGAGTCCAGTTGGTGGTTTTCATTTTTGGCTGTTGCAAAACCATCGTAGGTCTTAGCTGTTGCAACACAGGAGGAGGAGGAGGATGATGTTGGAACGGACGTTCTGCGCTCTTATTTAGGAGGCTTTCACAGTAGTTGCTGGTCTCTGAGTCTAGCAGGAGGAATGATGCTCCCTCCTCGCTGCCTGGTGAGGAGGGACAGGGTGCAACTGTGTCACTTAATAGTGCCAGCTGTGAGGGGCATGGACAAGCTCCAGTGACATTTCTGCTCCACCCTAGGAAGAGAAGTGCTGAGGTGAGGAGCGAGGAGCGGGAGGATTGTAAAGTGGAGCCCTATGGAGAGGAGGAGGGCTATCCTCAAGACTTTAACCAGGAAACGGACTCGAGGCAAAAAGAAATGGAGAGGCAAGCAAAATCTTATTTCAGCCAGCAATCTGTGCTCTGCTCCGGGGAGGGCTTGCAAGCTGCAGCTTAACAAAAACACTAATTCTGCTTTTCTGGAGGGAGAGAGGGGGGACCTTTACCTGGCACATCAATGTTATCCTATCCTCTGCTCTCCATTTCTCCTGCCTGGGCTGAAGACGCTTTTTAGAAAGTAGGGCTGTTGTGTCAGGGTGGCATTGCATCTGCATGTGAGCTTGCTGGGAAACTCGTGCCACGCTGCATCCCTCTCCTCTGGTGTGCTCACACTGAGCAGGCTGTTACTCTTCAATGCATGCTGTGTCCTGTGTTACAAATTAGACCTGAACTAATTGGCAGGGATGCGGAAGTGCCCACGGCAGCGGGTGTAATTGGTGCTGTGCTCCCTGTGGTGTTGCCTGTCTTGTTCTTTTGAATCCCCTTTGGAGAGTCTGACATAGTGTAGCAGCAATGTTGTGGGCATCCTCAGTGTCACTGAGGAGTAATTTATCTAAAGAAGCTTGTGGGGGATGGAAGGCTGAGGAGGAATAAAGTCCCTTACTGTACCTGAAGGGAATATAGAAACAACTCAAACCAGGCTACCCAAAAAATGGTTAAGGCTTTTGGTTACTGGAAGGAGCTGTCTCTCTGTCTTTTCCTCCTCCTCTTCTTCCTTTCTTTGCTCTTACTGAAATCTTCTCCACTGTGCAGTACCTAATCTTGGGTTTCCATCACTCCAAGAGCCACAGGGACCCCACGCCTAGAAAGGGGGATATCCTCTAGGCATGATCTGCTGCAGCTGTAAATGAACAAGTTTGTTTGACCTTGGTTACTTCCTAGACCAAGGAATTTATCACCCTATTTTTTTTTTTTGTCTTAATAGCAGCCCTGTAGCACTTATACAAGCGTCTGTTAAAACAATCTCTTAATTGTATGTGTTCCTTCAGCCACTGTAGTGACAAAGAAATTCTGCAATGACTACCTTATCCAAGACAGGACAGAGTAACCCAGAGAAGCCCTGCTTGGTTTCAGATATGAGAATGCAAATATGACCTATCTTGCCAAACTGTTTTAAGTGGTGGGGGTTTGTTTTGTTTTGTTTTGTTTGTTTGTTTTGTTTTGTTTTTTTGAAGCAGAGCTATGGAGTTGGATTTGAAGTGCTGATTCTCCATGTTTGCTGGCAGGGGCATTCCCCTGGCACACAGTCCCTGGCTTGGCCTCTGTGGCTGCCAGTGGGGTGTTTGGCAGCCTGTGCTCCAGCCTGGTCCTCTCCTTGTTCCCAGCAGGAACACGTGCATCACATGAACACTGCTCTGGCCACCAAGCCAATGCAGTCTTCTGGATTTTTTTTCCTTACTCCAGTCCCATGAAAACTGCCTAGTAGGTTGGAGGGAAGAAGGCATTTGAGTTGTTGGTTTAGCAGTTAGCTTCCTGCATGTCCCCTGCTCCCCTTGCCACTGTTTGGTCCCTCTTGCCTTTCCACACCCTGAATTCTCTGCTGATGCATGTGCATAGACTTAAGTCCATGACAGCTTCTGTTTCTGGTTAAAAAATTTGTATTTACCTCAAGACTAAAACAAAGTAGGGGTTGTAAGTATTAATTGCCTAAGAAAGATTATAACGCTGCTGGATTCTGGACTGTAAAAAAGACTGTGTGTGAAACAGGGGAAAGCATCTTATTGTACTCTAGGTAGCCCAGCTAGCACTGGTTTAAACCAGAGTGCACGAGTCAGGTTGACTGATCATGAAGAGAAACTTGATGCTTATTTGGAATGGACAGCTATGGTGAAAATTTGTATTATATATTTCCATGTTGTCAGTTCATGGTCTTCTCCTATTCCTGCTACTGGCTGTGGTTCAAATATCTATAGAAAAGCTAAATCTCTTAAACACAAGCTTCTGGAGGAGATGACTCCTCTTTAAAGAAAATTAACTTAGGTAATTCGAGGAGAGGCAGAGGCATGCTTAGGGAGCAAGGAAGTCTTCTAATTTTCTGGGTTTCTTAAACCCATTCCAAGGAGAGGCATTGTGATAGTGTTTCCTTTCAGGAAACAGTTGAATTAATTGCCTTTTTTTCTAGGATTTTCATTTCACAGGATGCTTTTTTAATGGCTGATGCATTCTTTACCTCTTTCTTGGCAGGGATGCTAATTACTTGTCTGTAGAATCACTTTGCGTCTCCAGTCCAAACACATATGAACATGCTGAGTTTGGAAATACAGCACCTAGCATCCTGTGCTTGGCTGTCAGTCCCCTGACTTTTCTGGTGGACAGTTTCAGACCATGCTGCTTCCTTCCCATCTCTTGTAGCCAATTTGTCATCAGAAATTCAGGAAAACCTGGAGTCTGCTCCTGGCTCTGTCCCTGTTATGTAAAACAGGATATTGAGCAAGTTGTATATCTGCTGTCCTCCCTTTCAATCCGCATCTTAATCCAGACCGACAAGGAACTGTCTCTGTAAAAAAGACAGTTGTAAATTTACATGTTCACACGTGTGAAGTGTATAATAATGCTGTTGTCCCAAACTGCCGTAATTGAGAAAACCTGTAAAATAATTTTGCATTAAGGCATGTTGGCCCTTACAGCGTAAGGACCTAAACGGAGAGGTTTTCATGACTTTTCGAGGCGGTCTGCAGGCCGAGCACAGTCAGTGCGAGCCTGGCTCGGGCAGTGCAGAGGCGCCGTCTGCGCTGGTTGCGTTGCGTTGCAGAGCCGAGATGCAGCAGCCCAAGGGCTCCCTCCGCATCTGGCACTGTGCCGTGCCTGCCTCGTGGCTCCACCTCGAAAGGCATGATTTCGGCTCGGGGGTGAAAAACTCAGAAATAATAATAAAAAAAAGACCAGTGGTGTGGGGGAAGGGAGGCAGGAGAGAGTTATTTTGCACCTTTCGTGGCCCCTGTAAGCGTGAGCGCCTGCTCTCATTCATAAACGGCTCTGACAGCCGAAAGCCGTGGTCTGAAGAGAAATCAAACAACTGGGGGCTGGCTCCGAGGGCTCCGGAGGGGCGATGGAGAGGGGGCTGCTCTGCCGGGGGAATGCGGAACTGCGGAGCCGGCGGGGGCAGGCGGGGGTGGCCGTGTTTGAGCAGCGATCTGGCGCTATAACTTTTTTTCTTCTTCTGTTTCAAGTAAACACTCTTCCCCGCCCTCCCCTCGCTCCCTCCACCCCACCTCCCTCTCTTTCAGTCCCGCTCATGTGTTTCTATTTAAGGGCTGCAGTGCAGACGAATATGATTGGCATCTACAGCCCCCTCTTGACTTTCAGCTCAAGCTTTTAGAGTGGAGAAGGAGCTGAGCCGCCAAGGGGAGAGCTGTTTCTTCTTCTGGGTTTACTGGGGGGATGGCTCAGCTGTGGATTTATAGTGCTTCTGCCCAGGATTTTTCTCTCTGAATGGGAGCAAGGATTGTGGAAACCATGTTGGGAAGAGGTTTATTTTCAGAATCCATCATGAAACTGTGCAACTAATTCACTTTTTTGGCTCCTTTTTATATATTTTTTTCTTCCCCTTTTTTCTTCTTCTTCTCTCCAATGTCCCTCTGTGCTGCTGGGTTGTGGGCCAGAGGAGGCTGTTTCTATATGGCCAGCCATTTGGGGATATGCTGCGAGCCAAGGTTGTTTGCTGATTCGCTTGGCTCTGGTGACAACTTGGCCTGTTGTGAATCGGATGGACGGAGGTCGCTCTCAAGGAGCCATGGCTGGAAGCTGGCTTACGGCTTGCTTTTTCCCTTCCCCAGGTGCTGATGCTAGCTCTGAACCCATGATCCTGGAGCAATATGTGGTGGTGTCCAACTATGAGAAGCAGGAGAACTCTGAGATCAGCCTCCAGGCTGGAGAGGTCGTGGATGTCATAGAGAAAAATGAAAGCGGTGAGTTATATTTGCTGCATTTCCCTCAATGGTCCTATTTTTGCATTTGTTCCTCTGCTTTCAGTTTCCTCATCACTGTTAGCTGTACGTTTGCTCCATCTGGTACAGTTACTATGTCTGGCAGAGGATGTTGAAGTTTCTCAATGTTGATTTGGGCTGGGGGCCAAATGTTGCCTTCTACTGTAAGAATGTTTCATAGGTTTCGTGTGTTAATTAGCCAAGGTACGCTAATGGAAAATGAAGGTGACGGAGAGAAGGATCTGCAGCTAATGAAGCTGATGTATAGTAGGCTGCTGTAGTTGCCCTGCTGTCTCTTCAAGTTTCTGTCAGTATTTCCATTACTAACTCGCTTTGCACAGGATTTATAGGATGAGTGTTTAAAAATTGCTTGGGATGAAACTTGGCTTGACAGCTTAGCCCGTGGCCCAGAGCTTGGTAGGGAGGGGAGAGAGTGTGCGTAGATAAATACGTGGCCATGTACAGCTTCAAAACTTCTTTTAGAAGTGTTAATTAGGGAATTTTGAGGCAAAGAGGCAGAGGCTGTCATATAAAAAAGCAAGATGAAATCCCCTTCTGCCATGCATGGAATAACCAGCTTGCACTTGGAAAATGAGATTTTTGGCAAGTGTTTGTATAGATTTCTTTTGTGTACTTCAACTTTGGATGCCTGGTAGCTTTCAGTTGGGCCGAACATATGCGAGAGACTGTGTACGTGTGAGTGGTTGGAGTGGCTTAGCAGCTGGTTTGAATAACTGCCTGTCTTCAGCAGCTCCCCCTCCTCCCCTCCAGCACTGCTTGTGTATTAATCCAGAGCTGTTGTCCAGGACGGGTTTCCAGCCCACTCGTGACTTGTGTGTCCTCCTCCAGAGGAGCTGCTGACGTCTGGATCTGTTCAAGCCAAGGCTCAATGTTGTGGTACCTCCACATTCAGGGCTCTTGCCACTGGCAGGCTCTGGAGTTTGCTGGGCACAGCAGAGCTTGGGGACACTGGGGCACCCTGATCTGAGGTTCAAATTCAGCTTCTAGCGCTTTGAGCCAGGTTTTCCACAAAGATGACCATGCACTGTATTTTTTTTTTCCTTTTTTAAATGGAGCGGTAATTTCTGTGTTGTATGAGAGCCTCATGCTTGTTTGACTCAAAGTGATACAGTCATTTGCTGGCTGGTGTCTTAGTGTGGAGTCCAAAAGGACTGTGTGTGGAAAGGCACTGGCTAGTGTGAACAGAAATAGCCATCTCCTGGGTGCTGACTGTATCACTTGCAAAACCCATAGAAATCAAACTGCTCATCTGCCCCACTTTAAAGCAATAGCTATGATTGAAGAGGGAAAAATGTCTTCACTTCTTGAGCTGTGTCTGGCCTAGTGGATAAGCATCCTCCCTTCCAAGCCTAAGGCTTCTCATTGTCAATAGTGGGTGTCCCTGCCATCAGGGCAAACCTTGGTTATATTGTGGCAACTTACATTCATATTCATGATGTCCTTGTCTTAGATAATAGCTTATGGAGCCAAGGGAATTAACTGGGCTGTTAAATAATACAAGAAGTGTCTGAATTCCAGTTACAGTCCCTTTGTGTTTTCATTTAGTGTGGCCTCTCTGCCTTGCACAGTTTGGACCACATTGTATTGAACCACATGGTATGCAGAGATAGAAATGGGGAACATCAGGGTTTGAATTAATTAGTGGGTCCAGGAATGTGACTCTTCTCAGGGGACATCCTTGAATTTGGATTATACTTCTTAAAACCATATGCTGATGCTTGGCAGCCAGATTTCCTAATGTCCATGTAAACAAGAAAAGGAAATCTGAAGCTTGGAATTCCATACTGTAATTTTGCTCTTTATATTTATGTACGTACAAAATAAAGATATCTATAGCCTTAAAATAATAATAATAAAACAAAACCAGATAAGCTCATAAGTCGCGGATTGGTGATGGAGAGAGCATCACTTGCTTGGGTGCCTGTTTTAACTGTTCTGGTAGGGAACTCATGGTTTAGTTATTCTAATAACAGGACTCCAAACAGTCCCTGAATTCTCCCCTAGGTTAGGGATACCACAGGAATGACTTCAATACTATGTCTCATCTCTTCAGCTGCAGCTGAACCTTTGGATGGTTTGTAATGAAACTAGCAAAAGTTTCTCAAGAGTCAACTTTCAAAACTTACAAATTATGGCTTGAATTTGAGTGTCTTGCTTAGTGTAAGCAAGCAAAGCTAGGGGATGTGGTTATGACCTCTAGGAGCATGGGGTTATAATTTTCAAGAAAATAAGATTATTGGGCTATGACATGTGTACTACTTCATTTGACTGTATGATTATATTGGCCTTGTAAGTGTTGTGAAACTCTACCTGTGATGTATAAGTTGGGCTCATTCTTCTAATCCGTACAAGGGAGATGCAAGGTGTTTGGGATGTCACCTGCAGCAGCAACGTCTTCAATGAAAGGAATGAAGAGTGGCTGGACAGCTTGTTAGCTGAGAGCTGAGAAGTCCTGTCAGTCTGGACAGTGCGTGTTGGATGTGCTTTTGCGCCAATATTTTTAACTTCCTTGTATGTATAGACATGTATGCAGCATATCATATCTGCTTTGGGTGTTTAACTGTACTTTGGGGAGGTTAGATGTGTAAAGGCACAGATAACACTTTCGTTTTAAAACCTTGCCTGAATAGGGTTGCCTGCTGGATGCCAAGGACGCTTAAATAGTTCTTTTGTTTTCTGGAGCAGAAAAAACTTTAACTTGGCTTTGTTGCATGACTTTCATAGGAAAAAAACCCACCTTTTTTCTGGTTAAATGTCCCTATGTTTTTTACACAACCTCACAGTTTCTAAATGATGATGCACATTTCACATCCTGCTGGATGCTTTCTTCTGCATGCTTCTAGGGCCTGAGCTAGAGTTGCCATATTTTCTGATGTTTGCTTCCAAATTGTGTGCTCTTCTGAAGAAAGGAGCTGTGCTTGTCCAAAGCCCAGTGTATGGGACAGAGGTAGAAGGGGTTGAAAATATCTGGTATTTGACTTATTGAAGCCTTACCTGGTTTTCATCAAGCTTCTTTAGCTTCATCTTAAGTGTGTCACACTTACTGTATAGTATTACTCAGTGTTACTTTTCTCATATAAGAGATGTAGTTAAAATGTCTCACAGGTAGGTGTGTACAAGCCCATTTGGTAGGGCCTTGTCTCATTTGGTTTTCTCTTTCACTGAAAGAACTGGATAACTTGTCTTCATCATTGTGCTAGTGAAAGTTATTACTTGGACATTATTTGAAGATGAAACTTCTGTCCAGAGCAAGGTCAGTGTGGTGTATGTGGTGAATAATTTCCAAAACCCTTAATCTGAGTTGTGAAGCCTTTGAGTCATGACAACCTGGTTGTTGCTGTGATTACTGTCTAAGCAAACCTTGCTAGACTTTAATAAAGCTGTTGTACTTCAGAACAAGTGATTTAGTGGTGTATCAGCTCTCAGGTTCCAGCATTTGGTTTTTGCAGCAGGCACCTATCTTGGCTCAACAGAAGTTGTCCTTCAGACCTTAATTCTGTTTGTAAAAGCAAAATACCCAGTGTACCTGTTGTGTCTGATGAATGTTTCTCTCTTTCTTTTTTCCTTAGCTGGGAGGAAAATCTGCATGTAGCAATGGTCACAAATGCATCACGGGAGAAAAAAGGAGGTTTACAGTCTCTACAGAGGTTGCCTGGGAACAGGCTGTAGTTACAGGGCTTGTGTTTCTTGCTAGAAGTGACAGTGATTTGTTTAAAGGCATGGTGTAATCAACCTGCTCTGTCCAACACTATCTAAACATTTCTGAGTTGTTCCAGAAAAGCTATGTGAATAGTTGACGTAAGTCCTGTCTGTCGACTCCATGGGCTTTTAAACCTTAACCAAAAAAAAGCCTTGTGGAATGACTTAAAAATGTATTTCTGTTGCAGAAAAGAAATGTTGTGACTTTAAAGCAGGAATCTGACAGATTTCTTTAAGGTGGAAGAGGGAGGGCCAGAGCGGCTCCGTCTCTGCCAAGTTTTGCATGGATGTGGCTTGAAATGGTCAAGCTATAAACTGTGTCGGCAGTGTTTGCAATGGAAAACCTGACAGACAGTGAAGTATGAGCACAGTCCTGAGTGCTGCTGCTGCTGCTGCTCAGCTTGCAGGCAGGATGGGAGCTCTTTCCTTGCAGCCCCTGGGAGCCATGCCTGCGGTGGAGGCGTCGTGGGATGGCGTTTTCAGCTGGGCTGAGCAGGGCTGTAGCTATTTCCTCTGCAATTACATAACTGCAGACCAATATTCAATGTTACAGTACATGTAATACGTAAAACAAGGCTATTACGGTTAGTGTAACTTTATCACAACCCAAAAGAATCTCTGGGAAGGAGGCTGCTCTTCTCTCTTTATCTAGGATGTGGGACTTGGCACTGAAGTATCCATGAGGAAGATTGTTGATCATTTGGGAGTCCTGGCTAAGAGATCCTGGTTGTCCACACACTGTCAGATGAGTGTGTCTGACAGTGTCCTCTGCTACACCAGTTGGTTTCACTGGTGCTGCAGCCATGACCTAGGAGAGGGGCGTAGAAAGCCACAACTCTCAATTCCTGGGAATGCACTGGCTTCTGTATTGGAAGCTCCCTCTTCTTAGATTGAGGGCTTTTGGAATTAGGCTTCTGGCTCTTCATAGGGAACACAGCACCCTTTATTTGAAGGTGTTGCTTTCCAGGTTTAAGTAAGTGGCTTTATTTGGTGCCAGAAGGGGCCAAGATTATTTTCAGGGTTAACTGCTGCATCTTGACTAAAGGCACATCCTTAAAGTGTTCTGAGTAGAAGCAGAGAAGTAGGGTTTCTTGCAATTCATAGACCAGTCTTGCATCTTTATATCCCTGCTACCATGCCTGTTTTTGCAAATAGCATTGATTTTTAATCACCTTTCTTTCGTGTTGGTAGGGCTTTTAAGTTTTGTAAATATCACTGTTTCAATCTTGCATTTACTTTTGGCTGCTCTACCTCTTTTTTTTAGGTCTTTGTCTTCCTGATCCCCCCTTTATACACTGAAGGGACTGTGTGCACTGCTAGCAAATGTCTCTGAGTATTAGCATTCTCTTGTAAAAGCTGGCCAGACTCAGTACAATTCTGTTTATTCTAACAGAGGAGTGGCAGTCTAGCAGCTTTCTAGGTTTCAAATGTGGCTGTAGCTCTATGCCAAATTGCAAATGCAGTTTCCTAGTTTGCTTGTGAATTGTCAATAGCTTTGCATCCACTGATCAGATGTGCTATGAGACATAGTAATTGCCAACACTGTGCTTATTTCAGGTACGATTGGCTTGTGTTGGGTTCCTTTAGAAAGAGAGGTTTTTTTTTTTTTTTTCCCCTTTACATTACATTTCAAGAGAGTGTAATTCATCAGATAGGATGCAGGGCATGATTTTTGGTTGTACACCCAGCTTTGCCCTGCTGTTTGCTCTGAGAAACTACTCCAGTTCACTCACTGTGTTTCTACTCCTTCCTGGTGTGTCTGTGTATTTGAATTTTAAGCCTTGTAAGAGACCAAGGTCATGATACAAAAAGTAAATACTTCCTCATACAGCAGCCCCTTCTCTTGGTCGGTCCTTGAGCTGTGCCTGGAATTTGAGGAGAAGAAACAAACACTTCTGTAGGTTGAACACTTTCCCTCTAGCACCGTTGGCTTTATCCCAGAGGACAGGTTTAGGTGAGTGGCCACCACTAAATACCTGGGACAGCTTATCTAGCTGCTTCTGTATGCACCAGTGTACATAACTCTAACAAGGAGAGCCAAGCTTAAGGAAGGACCACCCCAAGCCCCTTTTTCGCAAACAAAGGTGTGTATCCTTCAGTGTCCATTCTGAATGCAGGGCTGCCTTGCCATGGACCCGCCTGTCTGGCACCAGCCCAGCAGCAGAGGATACTTGATCCACTTATGAATCAGTTCCTGCCTGCTGCAGTTTCTGTCCAATGTACGCACTAATGCAGTCAAACACAGGCCATCTGAGGAGGCAGGGTGGATGATTTGGAATTTTTGGCTAGGAGTTACTGGAAAGTTGTTTAATGTCATAAAAAACTGTTTGTAGAAGTTTGCTCTCCAAACAGGGACAATGCTGGCAAAGCAGACATGCTTTCCTCCTTCAGATGTTTGCAGCTTGGGGCTGGAGGAGGGCTTCTCTGGGCAGGGAGAGGTTCAGAGTTGTCTGTGTGGAGAGTAAGGATGCTCAATGGCACTTGCTTGTCTCATTGCAGCAGTGTCTTTGTCTTCAGGCTTTTTGGAGGCAGTGATCAAGGCTGGTTGTTATTTTGCTTTGTTCTGCAACAGTATAAGGAAAGCATCCTGTTGGTGTATCTTGTTGCAAAGGGTGAGTTTTATTTTAAATTTTAGCTATCTTGGAAACTGCTGTCTCTGAAGGGAGCCTGGGTGCCTTGTTTTAAAGGAGTCAATTGATAGAAGGAATAGGGACATCTACACTAACCCAGGTGCTGTGCTGGTTCCAAGGGAAGCCTGGGACAAGCTTAGAGCAGAGAGGTAAAACTAGATGTGGTAATTTGCTTTAGCCAAGTTCTCCTGGAAATCAGCTCCTCTCTGGGAGTACAGTGTCTGACCAACCCTGCAAACAGGCACTCCCTCTTCCAGTGGCCTGTTTGCAAAATGTTGAATGGATGGAGAGAATTTACACTCACAGCAGAAACAGCTGGGTCCGCAGGAGATGAGGAGGAGCCCTCCCTCCTCTGCTCTTGCCCTTGGGAGCCCAAGGGTGGGGTGACACTGTCTAATAACTTCAGCAGATGTAGTAGGCTGGAAGCAGCCCTTGACAACCTACCCGGAACTCTCTGGTGATTGTTTTGTAAGCTATTTTCTGAACACCTTTTTTCTTGCCTTTTTCCTAATCTGGTTGAATTTTTAACTCTGTGCTTCTGCAAGGACAAGGAGGATGGTAGCTGCTTTCTTTTTCTGGCTGTTTTACTTTAAACAGTCAAAACACGTTGGTATGGCTGAAGCCCTCATTTGATTTTCTGCAATTAAACTTGAATTTACTGTGCCCAGAAAGGAATCATGCCACAACATTTCCGTAGTTGCCTCTGAGCTGCAGTTCAAGGCTGCCTTGTACATAGGTTTGAGTGGTAAGGGGTTGGGACTGGAGTTCCTAGGCCTGCCTATTGCTTGAGCATCACCTCTCAGCTGAGCTTGGGATGTTGCTGCATAAAACAAAATGCTTGAATTATGAATGTTTTATGATACTTATATTGCTATCTTGTGATATCTAAATGGTTTCCTCTGCTCTGCTTAATAACTTACATGGCAATTGATGTTTGTTTCTGTTTAAGAGCTTGGAAGGCAATGCTCTGTGCTGGAACCAAATCAGGGTTGTTATTACTCTGTTTTGTGATTGTCCTCTGTCACTGTAGAAAATGAGGTTGTTCTTTACTGCCACCTCTGAAATGCCTGTTGTTTTGAGACTGTGCCAAGAGATTAAGGTGGGCTCCTGCTTTTCTGCTGGTGCTATTTGTTCCAACCCTGTGACAAGGGGAGAGTGTTCCTTTAATTGTGCTGTGACATTTCCATCTCTTCTGGGAAGCTTTTCTGCATTTCAAAGACATCCTTGCTTGGTTTTCCTTTGCCCAGCTTCAAATTGCAGCTGGTATTATTTGCTCTGCCTCCTTGATGACAAGCTCATTAAGAACATTTGAAGTATGGATGTCTGCTAAAACTCTGCCCTTTGCAGTGCCTTGTTCTGCTGAAACTTTCCTGAGACACCTTCTGGCTGTTCTGGAGCTCTGCTGCTGGGGATGTTCTGCCTGTTGGGATGTTCTGCCTGTTGGGATGGAGCTGTTGGCTGTGGTTTGTGTTATCTGGGTTCCCATTTGATTTGGGAGCAGCTGAATGTCATACTAAAGTGACTTTCAGTGTATTTATAAAGCCTTGCAAAAGTTAACTAGTACTGGTGTTCCCTTGGGTTTGTAATTGAACGTTTCAGAGTAGTAAGAAATTAATTACTGTTTTCCAAGCAATGCTGCCTCATTCCATTCCCCTATAGGGGGAAGAGTGATTAACAAGTAATGGGGACACAAAAGATATCACGGGGCCGTGTTTCTCTAAAGCCTAAAGCGTTCTCCTTTTTAACACTACTTATCAGAGCCCTTTTATGTAGTGTTCACTTTTGAACAGCTTAAAAGAAATATCTCTCCAATTAAGACATGATAAAATAGCTTCCAGTTTGAAACTGTCCCTCTAGAAAGTATTTTTTCAAATGTTTTGTGCTATAGCGTGTGGTTTATGTTCATTTTTCTAGTCTTACTCACATTGTTTGTCTTAATCTTGGGCAACTGGTGTTCTGACCGGGCTAGTTCAATTATGTGGAGTTTTTTCCATTCTGTGGAGACATCTAAAGTCCAACCACTTTGACTTCTGCATTCATTTGGCTTTTCTTTAACTGATGTGCCTCTGTGGGACAGCTCTCCCACACCTCTAAATTTCTCACAGCTCAGGAGAGGGGTGATTGCTGTGTCACAGAAGTCTCCAAGTATATTAAGTATTTATCTCTAGGGATGTTTTTTTCCCATTGCCGTCTTCTAAGCATTTCACTGAAGTAAACACGTTCCCTTTTCAACTTCTGTCCACCTGGCTTGACGTAGAACCCATTTAATTGTGGTTAGATCTCCAATCTAATTGTAGATTAGAGGACATCTATATTTCTCTGATTTCCCATAAGAAATGAGAATTGCAGCCCAAAGAACTCCAATGCCCCACAAGTGCCAGCAGAGCAAACCCACTTGCTGGGGCCAAGCCTTCACACAGGCAAGACTGAAAGAGGTCCCACATGGTTGCCAGGTCAGCATGTGGGGAGATTTTTCTTGTCTTCAGACCACAAGAAGTGTATTTCAAAGGGGGAAAAAAAAAAAATCAATGTCAGCCCTTGCAAAGATTGTTTCTCATCTGCATCTGTTTTTATTTCTCCATATCCAAGGCACTGAGACCCCTCAGACCCTCCTCTAGGAGCAGGAGAGGGAACAACCCTGTCTGGAGTTCATATTTGCTAGCTGTGGGCATGAAATGTGTTCCAGGATTTCTGAGACTGCCCTGTTTGTCTGCTGGGGAGAGGGTGAGATATGGCCCCTGAAACCACAGACTTGAAGACTTAGTTGTGCATAAATAAATTTAGTGGGGCACTTTAGCTTTAGACAAACAGGGCACATTGGTAAGAGTGGAGATGCAATGGCACGCAGACTTTGCCACCTTTAAGTTTGCTGTACAACACATCCAGCTACTCCTCAATAGTAAGATGTCTACCAGGCCTCTGAAAACTTCAATTCTGAAATTTCCAGCTGCCTGTAAGTTTCTTCCTCTTTTCCTTTTTCATTTAATCCTCCTCTGCTGAGACTTTGTGCTCAGGCAGGTAGTTACATTCCCTGTTTCTTCTGCATACCCTGTTTGGAGCCCAGGATGACAGGCTGAAAAGGAAAAAAATTACGTAGCATCCCCTGTTGGAGCCTTTTCTCATTACCTCCTCTGTTTATGCAGTCACTGCCAGTTTCAGGGCCCCAAAACCTGCCCCAAGAAAACGTTTCCAAGGAAAATCTGCTTTTCATATTAGAATGCATAAACTTTCTAATTATTGGGTTTCCTATATCAGCCAAATAGGTCACCAGCTCAGTACTGCTGCAAGAAACCACCTGAGGCCAAGCAGATAAAGGTATCACAGCTGAGGCTTCCAATGAGTCCCATAGTTACCTTGTGAGCTACGTTCCTTTGGATGTGACTGCTTTTAAAAAAACAACCAATCAAAAAAACTAAACAATCATTTATTTTGAATGTTTTCATAGTTTTTTGTTATATCAAAGATTCTTTTAAGAAAGCAGGTTGATGAAATGTCTTTAAATAAGCCCCCAAAATACTAAATTTAATGCATAATGACCGATGTTTTTCTGCCCTTTGTTCTAGTTGATCAAGACAGTAATTATACATAAAGACTTTGGCTCTTGGAGTGACTTTCAGGCCTGTTTTTCAAAGTAAGCAAAAGACTGATGGTGCATTTTTGTTGTGTCAGATGAGGACAAGATTAATAAAGGATGGAAGAGATTTTTTTTTTCCCCAAGCTGCACAGCAAATAAGCAGTTCCAATAATACTTTGGCAGCAAAATGGAAGCTTTAATCATTAGCAGACGCGTTTCAGTTGCGACCAGCAACCTAACTCAATGCTTTTGATTTTCCTGTTGAGAAGAGCTCAGTTTTACCACAAACCAGCTTCTTGTCCATCTTCAGATTTAGTAAAACCTATAGGAGTAATTGCCTTGCTTAGGATTGCCATAATACAATGAGATTTAGGGGATGCCTTGACAAAGGGGTGCATATTGGCTCTTCCCATCCACCCCCTGGGGCTGGGACATCAGACTTTCTGGCATTCTTGGTGGAGCATTTAAATTTTTTTTTGGTAGAAAGATGTTGGCTTGCAGTTGGATTAACCAAAGCAGATTGAGATAGGCTCTTCTGGAGCTCTGTTTTACTGGCTGGCTTCTCATCACTACATTTATTGGCAAGTTCAGTTTTTTGTATCTTGATACAGTGTGACTTCATCTGAAAGTTGCACATGCAGTGGGACATCACTTTATTTCAAATGAAGTTGGACTGCAGTTGTATTGGCAATGTAGTCAAACTTCATCTTGATGATGACAGCAAGTATTTCCCAGACCTCTCTTGAGTCTGTATCTCCTATTTTTCCCTGCAGTGTGGTTGTGTGCTGCTATGCCCTAACATGTTGCTTTGAAAAGCTCTTGCAATTTAGTTACAGAACTGCCTCCAACTGATCTCTTTGTCCCATCACGCGCACACCCCTTTCTGGTCAGCGTGCTGGTGGGATGGACTGTAATGCAATCCTGTCTCCCAGCCCCTGGAGAGTATGAGCAGTGCTGGGTGCACTCATGCTGCAGACTGAGCTTCACTTTGCTCCTTTATTAATACACCTACCATATGTTTGTTTAAGAATCACAGACTGGTTTGATACTTAGATAAAAGAGAAAGTTGCTTTCTCATGATTAGCAGCAGCCTGATTAGCCAGAGCAATGCTGTCAGGCACGTCTGCTGACGAGGGTAAGGTAACACCTTCATGATTTAATAATGTTCAGGTCCTGAGGTGCTGCACTGGCCCTCAAACCGTGACCATATGTGCAGGTGAAATGTATCCTTCTTAAAGGATGATAGCTCTTAGGGACCAACCCTGGAATGGAGTTGGAATGACAAATTTCAGTGGGCTGAAACTTAAGTTATGGAAGCCCTAAACAGGATTCCTATTCAAACACAATGGAAATGATGGGGAGGGGGTTGCAGGGTAAATCTCCATGCAGTGGTGACCCTAAGGTTGGAAGAACATTAAACCTGAATCATTGACTTGAACATTGGTAAGTTCAGGAATGGCACTTTAATCTTCCACGTGGACTTTCACAGCTTTTGGACATTATTGGAAGCCACCATGCATGAGGAAAAGCAGAGCTGCTTGGAGAGACTCAACCTATTTGTCTTAACTGAACACTGCTGGGATTTAGGATGGGTCATGTGAACTTGGCAAGATCCATCACTGACCATTGAAACTCTAGGATTAAACTCAAGGCCAGTTTATTCGGTGTCCTGGAAACCACTCTGAAGAGTCTGCATTTCTGGGTGTCTGCAAGGACAAGACTGCACACACTGACTCATGGGAGGGAAGGTGAAGCTTGCTTGTTTGCCCGAAAACAGGAGCGGGCGTCTGAGGGACAGTTTCTTTGATGTTTTGTTCTTAATTCTGACTAAAATTTCTTACTGTTACTGAGAAAGAAATGCTCTGCAGAGTATGAAGAATCAAAATTATGGGATGGCTGTGTGCTCAGGGTGAGCTTGCAAGTTATTCCCTTGCTTCAAGTAGTCTATGACCAAAAGTCCTTGAATAAAAGTAGAATGACCAGAAATAGGAGGCTATTTTCATTGCAAGGCAGATGGGAAAACTGAGTCCTGTAGAAAACGCCTCTTTTCCTCCTCCTGAACACAGCAAGCAAAACTGGTTCCTGTACCAGCTGCAAGCTAAATTACACACTTGGTCATTCCAGATGTCTCTGTATTTTTAGAGCTGACTGTTCACTTCCTGGACTGTTAGCCTGTTGGTTTTAAAATAAGAAGTGAGCTTCTGGGGCTGGCATGTGAACCTTTCCACTTCACTGAGAACTGGGAAGTATCTCTTTCACAGAAGTATCCAGGTCCGAGAGTCAGCCACATGAAAGGGTGTTGCTTTCCCTATGCCACCCCAGAGACTCCCTGGCAAACAATCCCAAACAGAAACCAACATCCCACAATAAGGACACTGTCTGCAGAATGTGCATGTGGGATCTTGGGATCTGAATGGTTCTGGGAATGTCTTGCAAGATCCCTGCTGACACTGGTTTAAATTTGGCTCTGGGTACCTGGAATTGTTGTGTAGAGACATTTTGGGGAAAATGCTGGTGGTTTCAGAGAAACTTCCATTACAGATGAGATGTAGCCACCCTTTGTAATGCTGTGACAAATGCCAGTGTAGCGACCTCCTTGCACAGTGCACTTAAGGTGCACAAGGGCCTTTTTCCTCCTGATTATGTTTAGATATGGCAGAGGCCGAGTGCTTGGGCTTGCACTTGCCCTTGTCAAGTGTCTTGGAGGCACTGCAGTGACAGGAATTGAAATAGTGACTGCACCAAACTCACCTGAACCTTAGCAATGGCTGCAGGCTGCCAGATGAGATACTCTGGCTTCTGTAAACAAACAGTGCCAGGTCCTTGGTACATCAGGAAAACCGTCTGCTACAGCTGAATCTTGCCAACCTAGTAATTTTTCTCCATATTTTCATATGTTTTAGTCCTTCCTCTATTTCTTCTTTACCTCTTATTTGAGCAGAGTCCTGAACGGACCACTTGAGTGGCCCCTGGTAAATTTGNAGGATAACTGAGTGCAGGTGGAGATTAGTGACTTCCTTCCTGGGTATCATTTATTCTCCTGTGTCTCTCAGTTCTTTTCACTGATCTCCTATACCTTCTGTCAAGAACCTAAGGTGATTAATGCTTTTTTGTGAAAGCTAAATCCTCCTCTAATTTCTCCTGTCAGGGGCACATTCTAATCTGAGGAAATGTAACACAGCATGTTCCTCAGTTTGAGGAAATCAAAATCCTGTGTTTCTTTGGGACTGAAGTTTTACTTTAACCTTGACAATGTAATGCTGAGCCATTTTTCTGTAGCTGTAAAGCTGTGCCATCATCAGGTCTTGGTGGATGGACTAGAATTGCACTTTCAAGGTAGAGCTCTGGAGTCAAACCACCCATTGCTACTTAGTGTTTTTCTTTTGAACTGGCAGGAAAGAGCCTCAGTTGCTGTAGTTGAGCCTGTCCTAGATTGGTAAAAAAAGCCATCACTTCAGAAAGTAAATTTCACAACTTTAGTCACCACTATTCAAATGAAGCTGTAACTAAGGTCAGAACTACTTATTTTTGACTTCCAAACCTGAACAGTCTTTTCTGGGAGAAAGTGACCCAATAAAGCAAGTTCCCTTGAATGCTCACCAGTGGCCAGCTCACATTGAGACAGACAGCTTCTATCTGTGATACAACAAATAGCTAAAGAACAGCAGAAGACTGTACAGCTAACAACGTAGAGTAACTCGGGAGCTTTTATTTTGGTGCTGCCTACTCCTTTGGAATGTATCTGTTGCCTTAGCATATCCAATTGGTAACAAGTCCTTTGCATGGTTTTGGAGAGTAGGGAGAAAATCCGTTATGAGCAAGCCACTGTTTTCTTCCTTTTGAGATTTTAATGTGGGATAAAAAAAGAAAGGTATACGAGTGATTCATCCCGCAGGCTGTAGTGTTAATCCCATGAAGTTTATATGAGCAGTGTGTGGCCAGCATCCTTGAAAATGGTCCAGGTGCATTAGTTGTGGGAGGTGCTGTGTGGCCTGAAAGGCAAAGGATAGTTAAAATCAACTTCTTTCTTCATGTCTGCTACTCAGATGTATCCTTCTGTCATGCCCTCTTCTCTGTTCCTTAATTTTTCCATCCTGTGCTCTCTGCTGTCTGTGTTAACTTCTAGTATAGACAAGGAAAATAAGTCGCATTGCTAGTCACATTTTCCATCCACCTTCTCTGCTCTTTTGCTGCTTTCCATTCAGGAATGCCAACACGGAGACAGTGATCAACTGATTGACTGGCCTTGTACAGTGTTGCCAGTGAGTGGGTCTGGATATCAGCTTTGTTAAGTCAATGACTAGTCCCTGATCATTCTAGTTCTTAAAACTGGGTGCCCAACTGGGCATGGTATGTGTGTGCACCTCTTCGTCTCTTAGGATGGGCCATATCAGGTTTTTGTTTAGCTCGGTGTCTGTACAGCTTCAGAATTGTCCCTGAAATGACTGAGCTGTGCCTCCTGTCCCATGCGCAGCACAGAACATTGCATGGGGATGGCACATGGTGACCCAGGCCGTGCAGTTTAAAACCAGCAGGCAGGCAGATGGGACCAGCTCTGTGTGACAGCTCACAATATTCATCAGGCAGCAGTAGCCAGGAAGCTCTGGCGTGTGTAGGAGGCTGACCACTGTTACACAGCTATCCTGTTTTGATTCTCTGCTGTCCAGGGCTGGAGAACTTGGAAGTGGATGCTGGCAGAAGCAAAGCCTTCTCACAAGACTCTTGCTCTGTGCTTGGAGAAGTGAAGTCACATTGTGAAGTCTAAATCCGTAGTGGAATTTGATGATGTTGGTTTAAAGGATCCAAGAACCATGGCAGAAGTAGGTTTTAAAAATAAAAATGTAAGGTGTTGACTAGTCAAGGACTTCTGAGATACTAGTGGAGTCTTTTGAGCAGTTGCTTTCAATTTGTACTTGGATGTTTGTCTGCCCTCTTCTGTTTCAAAGCAATAATATTTTGTTGGTGGAATTTTGCCCAAAAGTGTTCAGAAATTACCATTTGAAGGCTGGTAGAAGGGATTTCAGAGGCAAAGGACTTTACAGTGTGACCAAGCAGGGGCTGAAGAACTGGCAGCAGTGTAGCCTTACTATTTCTGCTCGAGACTGGTTTCTGAATAGGTGGCAGCCACTCTGGAAAATCCAAGTACAGCTCCTTGTGAAAAGGGGGAGCAGACTTGGGATGAGGTAGGAGAAGAATAACCAGCCTCCCTTCAAAAAACTGGGTTTTTCAAGCTCTCAAGTTGTCATGAAGCTGCTGTTTCCCAAAGCTGTATCTCTTCTGTGCTGCAGAAGGTCCTTGGTGGGCACCAGTGATATGAAATGATCAGTTTTTCCTCCAGTTTGCTCTATGTTACATTTTGTAGTACATTCTGCTGGTGATTCTCACTCTTTTATTAGCTTTCTGTAGCATTCAAAGGAATAAACTGTAAATGTCATATGGCTCCTGAACTACACCTAAACAGCTACTACACATGGGCTCAAGATGAGAAATTAGGTTTCCCATCCAGACTTTCCCAAAATAGGAATGTGGGTTGTGTTCTGTCTAGCGTTTGTTTTGAATAGGAGACTTTTGGTTAATGTCAGTCTTGGAGGAGAGGAAAACTGTCAGATGTCACAGGATCCCAACTGCTCTTTGTTGAGTGACTACAGCCAAAGCCACTGGAGTGTTGGGTTTCTGCTGAATTTGAGTGACTTGTTAATCATGTGGTGTCAGCATCAGGGTTTCCTGGCAAAAAGAAATTGATAGTAAGCAAAAACTTGTGTCCTAATAGTAATTTGCAAAAACAAATAACATTTCCTAAGGTGAATGCAGCTATTGGAAAGTCAACTTGTGCCTGTCCTTCAGCTTTCAGCCTCTAAGCCCCTACTGAAACTCTGTGACTTTCCACCGGTATTTTGGGGATGGCTCCTTGCCATCAGCTTCTTCTCCTTCTGCTTTTTTTGTGGGGTTTCTACTATTTTACCCATAATGATCCACCCTGAATATCATCATGGATTCGATGCCTTTCTGTGGAATGTGACAATTTGTGACTGAACAGCCTGCTGGCTGTTTGGGTAGGGGCAGTACATGGACACACATAGAGGTTGGGGCTCTCTGTAGTGAAGGGAAGTAGCCCCTTTTCCCTGAAGCTGAATGATCTGGGGTGTGTTCCCTCAAGGACAGAGCTCATTCTGAAGTAGCTTCTTTTACTGTGTCACATATCAAAGCCACCATGGAAGATCCAGATATTTCTACTGCTGGCTTTGGCATGCCAGGAGGGAATTTTTTGAGCTCAGAATGTTTGTCTTTGCCCCTCTCCTCTTCAAAGACTGCAAAATTTTCAAAGAACTCAAACCAACAAAACAACCCAAAACCAAACCTCTGAGTGCAGCTAGGTATTATTGCTGGTTCCTTTACTGTAACTGGGATACATGATACTCTGAAAAGAAATAATCTTTCTCCCCTGCCCATTCCATATGATATCTCTCTGTCCCTTAAAAAACCTGAATGTTTGGCATAATGCTTCTGGCTGAAATTTCCCTTGTAGGACAAGCTGGGCTCAAGCTATTCTTCCACAATGCCCTTTTCAGAATTCTCAAAAAAAAAAGGAGTAGCTGTGTGCTGGCAAGCCTCCTCACAGCTGCAGCTCCAAATCCGAGGAGCTAATGGGCAGCTGGATGATCTGCTGGCAGCAGGTATTGCTCAAGCAGCAGCCTCCTGTCTTCAGCCTTGCAGGAGCTGTGGTTATGATCTTGGACTGCATAGCCAGAGAAAAATTAGGATCCTGATGGAAAACTTCTTGGAAGACTGAAACTACTCCTTCACATCTGTCCTCCCTTGGAAAAGGTATTACGTGCTGAAGTCATGAAATATTGTTGGAGGGTAAAGTGCTCTCTGCTCGCCAGAGATCCAAGAGCATCTAAAGTGACTGTACTTGGGACAGCAGCGAATCAAAGGGTTCAAGGAGCCAAGTACCATCTTCTCCAGCTGTGCAGAGATCACAGGAGCAGGACTTTTCCAAAGACAGTAAGTTGATACCTACTGGCCAGGAGTTGATATTACTGGCCAACCTCATCTAATTTCATATTAATGTGAAAAACAAAGATTTATTCAGACTCAGTGTGCCTGGTCTCAAGAATGAAGTGGCACATGAAGACATCTAATTTAGCGTACAGCTCTCTGTAGTCCAAGTTTCTGTGCACTTCCAATTAATTTATTATTGTAGATGGTATGTACCCATTTGGAATCCCCCTCTGTTCATATTTAAAATTTGATTGTATTGTTAAAACGGTGAGAACGTCAAGGGTTTTGGGGAGGGTTTTTGTACTGACTAGCCTAGCTTTGATGTGCTTGCCAAACATCTGTGTGCTTTCTATATATTTTCCTCTTGCCTTCAGAAAAAGGATGGTTGCGTTTATTTGTGGATGAAATACTTTGCTAGGAATGGCTGTAAATCTGAAGAGTTGAAAATTGTCGAGTGAGTTTATAGACAATAGTAACAGAGAATAAGGAATTAAACCTGGTATGCGGTCTGGAAAAATTAAAATTCTTCAGAATCTTTTTTTTTTTTCCCTTTCGTCCTGCTGGCATGGGGAGGTCTAAAAATTGAAAATCCAGCAAAGGTTCTGATTTGGAAACTTGAAACCACTGCAAAGTGTGAACGTTCTGCCTGGACTAGTGCAGGAAGAACTGGGAGGTGCTGGAGTCAGACTGTGCTGCATGGACAAGAGCTCCCTGCTGGTAGAGATGTCTGTTCTCTTAGATCTTCTGGTGCCCCATCGAATTACTTCTGATTTACATGAGTAGTGATGTAACTTGTATTTACTAATGTTAAACTGGACATTCATGGTATACAGTTGAAAGTTTTACTGCTAAATCCATGAAAAGCTATGGTGTATACCATAGCCCCAAAGGCCTGTTACATTTCATTTGAGTTTGGCCATTAAACTGACTCAGTGTTAATTTTCCTACCTTCTTCATGGGCCAGTTATAAAGTGACTAAAAAGTTCTGCTATTTAAGGAAATGGATAATAAGGGAATTCCATATTGTATGTCTTTTTATTTTCTCATTAGATTATACCATCACTGTAAAAGCAATTTATAATATTTCTGTTCCCTTAAAAAAAAAACTTAACAACACATTTTAAAAGAAATTGAAAACCACAAAAAAAAAATCCCTCCTTGAGAAATGGACTATTTGCAGCCCTATGTCTCTGGAGAACAGACCCTCTAGAAAGTTACTGTGTCTGGAGTGACAACAGCTTGATTCCAGATGTGCAACATGGTTAAGCATTGGACTTTGAGGTGGGAACTGGACTTGCACATATAGTTTGATCTGAGTAGACTCCTCAGGATGCTGTGACACTGATGACCAAGGACTGTCTTTGCTTGCAGCTGACTTTCTGTAAATCCAGCCTCTTACTGAGCATTTTGTCGTGATTCAGAGTAAGGACTTTTGGCATGTTTTCTACACTAGAATTCAGATAATCTGAGTGAGAATATCAATGGTTCAGGGCTGTTTGACCAATCTCATTCCCAAGGATCTCCATCTGCCACCCTGGGGAGCTGCTGGAAGTGCTCTATCAGTGCTCCAGAGATGAGCGTCGCTGGTGCCTGCAGCGGTGCTCAACATGCATCAGTTCAGCCAAGGAGTGTGCCCTTAACATGGCCAGGGTACCCCAGATGTATTTCATGTATTGGTACAAAGACCTGTCTAATCTGCTGTGAGTCTCTCCAGCCACGCGTGCTTGGCTTGGACACCATCATTCCTGCTCTCAGAGCCGGAGTGTGTGTTGGCAGCAGGGAATCATTGTCACAGAGTAATTTCAGGCACAGAGGAGTCAAACCAAAGTTCATTTTGTTCCTTTTCTTCAAACTTACAGCTTGCTTGAGAGAGCAGGGGGTGCGTCAGCCGCTTTTCTTTTTAATCAATGCCTCATCTCTTTTGCAAGAAGTCCTTTGTGATATCTGAATGAAGTGTCATGCTCCTGAGACTTCTGGCTCTGGCTAAAGACAGGCAGGCATCTCATTTCCTTTTCATTGATCTCATCTTAAATACTATAGCTACAGGTGCAGAAACAATGATCTGAGGTCATACTTTACTCACACTTCTGCATATTTATTTTTGTTTTAAAAATAAATATGGGAAAATCACTAGTCTGCCCTAATGATACTTCTCAAAAGCTAAAGGCCAGAAATATTCTGAAGACCTAATGCAGCACTTAACTATGCAGCGAGACATAAACCTTAAGGTATGCTAGCAGTGCTTGAAAGAAGGACTGCGAGGGTCCTTTATGTTTGACTTGTGTTTTTGCTTGTTAACTTCACAACTGGATAGCATTACCACTGTTTCATCAAAAATACAGTGGCTTTAAGCAGCAGGTAAGAAATCCCTTAAACTTCAACCTGAAACCATTTTCTACCTAGCCTAATGTTTAGGCTGGGTAGGTGAGGTATATTTTAAATTTCTTTGGATCAGAATTGCCTTTTGTAATTTCTGACACAGTCCTAAAGGCTTCAGTTTGCTTTTTCTTTCTTACATACCATGCAACACCTGTGCCTTTTGCACATCCTCATTGAGTTTGGAAAGGAAGCAAATACTGTGCTTGTTACCTTGCTGTTTTGAAGCCTGTGGTGCTGATTTCTAGGACTTCATCTGGAGAAGCTAATCTTCTTTGCTGGCTCTGGCTCAGAATTTGAAAACTGAGCTGCTAATAAATAAGCATAGGCTCATCCAAAGGCCAGAGACATAGTTGGCAGGGAAAAGGGAGGGAGACTGGGAGTGACAGTGCAAAGCTGTGATGAGTTAAAGGCCTGATGGTACCATGATGAAGAAGCAAGTGGTTCCTCACAGATGGGGGTTTTATCTCTTAAAGATGTTGGTCACTCCTTGGCTCTGCTCCTCAGCTGAGCAAAGTGCTTAAGCCTGCAGTTGACTAGAGCATGCAGCATGGGGCATTTCACTGTTTTCCTCCACTACAGCCTACTCAGATAGTCCATGTCAAAAAAAATAATTCCTGTTTTTATAAATAAGTAAACTGCTGGAGGAGCTTTTTTGAAATTGTAAAACTAGAGGTGGAAATTGCATGAATGATGATGACCTCCATTCATTTGTGCTTGTGAGGAAGCAGTGCTGGTTGTGAGGGCCAGTTTTGGACAGAAGACAGATTAAAAACAATGAGACAACTTCTGCTTGAAGACAGATTCAACTTCCATTGGCTCCTGCATTGTGAGGGCGTGCTCTGCTGATGGAGAGGCAAAAAGTGAAGCTGAAGTGGCAGCCAAAAAAGAAAAAATAACACTAATTAGACAAGTGTCACAAGGTTGAATCTTTCCACCTTCCTGTCACATACATTTTCAACTAGTACCTTGGGAAGCAGGTTAGATAGCTGTAGGGTAATTCCTGAGATACTGATAGCCAGTGCTTGTGTTTCTGGAATAGCCTCTCTATGTAACTTTAGCTACAGAAAAAAACCATGTTCCTTAGAGTGGGTAGTCTGGTAAAGGTTATTAACACAGTGTTTGTTGGTGAGCCAGGTGATGTGACATTAATGGCCTAGGAGATGCAAGAAGACAGAGCAAACATTGAATCTTCTTTGAATTTTCATTTTCCTTCAGTTTGGTGAGTGGACTAGCAAGTAGGTGCATATCTTAGCACTGAGATGATGTATGCTGCTAGGTGACCAACAAATCTAAGTGCTTGTAGAATGGAGACTTAAACTTGCATATTAGCACCATGTAAAGCTTGACTTCCAAATTTTGTTAAAACAGTTCCTGTTACTGTTTGGCATCTGGATTAACCTGATAATTAGGAGGGCAGACTGGAAGGCTACATGTGTTGGTACAGGGCAACCCCACTCACTGACTTGGATCAGCAATTGATCATAAATGGCTCAGCCAAGAAAGCATGATCTCCATGAAAATGGCTTGTGAGCACAAAAGAGCTGTCCTATAACTTAACATGGGAGGGAGGAACATCAGGAGGATGTTGAACCTTCATGTGGTGTCAGTTGATAGCCAGAATACTGACCAAGAAATTCATGCCTGGTGTTAGGAATCTGTGGGTAAGTGGGAGTGATGGTTGTCATTCCCAAAAATGTGTGGTCTTGGCCTTCCGCAAGCTGCATGGCACAGTGTATTGCTGAGCTGCAGTCTGAGAATTTTGGGGGTGTGTGTTTCAAACAGCCCATGCAAACTAGGGAAGGGGGGTAGACATCCCTGAAATGCGATGGGAAAACCCTTTCCCCAGTAGGGATTTAGTGGCTACAGGAGTATGCACTTTTCTTCTCCCCAGGTTGGGTTCTTTCCACTCTGTAATCCTTGCCCACATGTGTTGGGATGGAAGCATGCCAAGGAAACTTCAATTCATTAGTCATCCTAATGTGTGCTAGAAATCTTGGTCTTACTGGAGGTACAGTGTTGCATATACTTTATTAGCATTGCAGTGAACTCCAGCTCCCTTTCCAAATGCACTCATAGTCACTAAATGGGATGTTTTGGAATAAACTTTCAGACCATACAAGCTTTTGTGAAAGCATAGCATTCCAACAGTGTAATTAGTATGTCAGCTAACAGACCTACCCAAAGAGTTATTTGCTATCCAGGCTGTTTTACATAGCAAGAGCCATGCTTCTGTGATCTCTGTTTGTTTTTTATGGCAGTGCCTAAGGCCCAGCTGAGATCAGGGTCCTGTTGTGCTAGACATTTAGGCCCCGTCTCCAGAGAATGGAAGTCTACATAGGGAACAGACAAAGGAAACGCTGTTCAGATCTGGATGGTGGAGGAGGGGAAGGGAAGTAACTAAGACTTGGAAACTGGGGAGGGAAAAACTCCTCCCACTTAAAGAATTGGTCTGGTTCTCAGCTCTTATGGAGAGCTCCCCAAAGCTGAGCCAGCTCCTCAGCTGCAGGACCATCCTCTTTTTCAGTTTGCAGTGAATGTGGCACCTCTGTGCTCCATCACTGACCTTTCCTAAAGCAAGAAGGGGAAATCAGTGTGCTTTGAGAGAAAGGGAACGAAAAAAAAAAATCCCCAAAACAACCCCTAAAAAAAGCCATCAATCTGCCAAGAGTGAGATCCTGAAAAGTGCAAGATTGCAGAATGCCTGAATTGAAGGTTTTCTGTTGAAGGTTTTCAGAGCAATTGGGGAATTGCAGGAGATACATGAAAGCATAGCACTTGCAGCAGGCTCTGGCCAGGGGTGGTTTAGGCAGTCCAGCATTTCCTCTTTTGGTAGCCTTGTGCTGGGGAGCGGGAAGGGTTTAATCTAGCATGCACTCATAGGGTAAGCTTAAGTGACTCTCTGTTGAAAAGATAAACACTGTGCCTCTATATCATCAGTCTAACAGGTTTAGGTAATCCCTTACTGTGCTGCTTATTTAGTTTAAATGGTGCTGTATTGTATAATGCCTGTGTGTTTGTAACGGAGGGTCTGCAAATCTCAGCTTTTTGCCCAAGGACAGCATTACTCTTGCCCTTGTTTCATGGTTGATTTATTCCTAATGGAAAGGAATAAGCCTCACAATGATCTATTTGTCTTTTCTCAGCTCCGTGAAATGTATGGAGATTGACAGCTCTTCTGTATCTCACGTCATTAATTTGCCTTGCTAACCTTTATTTAGCATCAGAAGATCAGCTTCCCTGATTGTTGCCAGCAAATCTGTGCTTAGTGCCTGCTCTGGCTTTGTTTAAGCTTCAGGAGACAGAAAGGAGAGTCAGAAAATGAAAACGTTTATGCATTGGGACTTAGACTTATTGTGCACTTAACGGTACCTTCCTGGAAGGAGACCAGCATCTGAAGCTGCCGACAGCGTGGCCTTTTTCCACGAGAAAGGTGTTAATAGAAACATTGCTGTTGATGTTCCCATAGTGCAAGACTAACTCAGTGAGGTGGTTTTGGTCTCTTGAGACAGTGATTCTCTGCTCTGAGTCTAGACTGCCTTTCCAGTCTGTAAGGAGCAACCAAAGTCTAAACATCGGTCTTTAAAGTCAAGGTCCCAGGTGAGGCAACCAAGGAAGCTGCAGGGAGATCATGTGTTTACTGCTATGTAAGCAAAACCCCTGCAGAGGTGCTTGAGCCAAGTGTGTAGTCTTTGTATCCAGACACTAAGCCAGAATGACTAGAAATTAATACTCAGTTACTTGGCTGTGTGGAGAGTGTTTTCTGCAATGTAAGAGTGGTTTTTGGCTGGGGGGAAGCCATGTTACCTGAGCTTTTTGCCTCAGTAACTTTCCTATATTTACCTTCTTTTCTCATGGTGCTGATGCACATTTTTGTTAGAGCTGATGGGTACAGATACCCCAGTTATTCCTGCTTGTTCTTTTAAAGTCTGCATGGATGATCTCAGTTACTTCTTCCTTGAAGATCAATGCCCCCCTCTGTTTCACCTGCACAGGCTGTTCTCATTCTCTGGGACTTAATGATGAATAAAGATAAAAGGCAAATCTTCTCCATTTTTTTTTTTCTTCCAGTTTTCCATAATCTGCTCCAAATGGGACCAGTTCAGCTTTGCACTGAATAAAGTCTAGTAACAAGTCTGTCTCTAAATTTTAAAGAAGCCTGGAAAAACCCTTCAGAAAACAATGCATTGAGTTTGTAATCTCTTCTGGGGTGTGTCAGTGATAGTCTTGCTCATGTATGTCCCTGTTCAGTACAAGGTAGGTTATTAATTAACAGTGCAGTAAGGCACTGGCTGCTCCTGTTGCCAGCTATTCATCACTCTGGTACTCATTTCCAAAGCTGTCATTTCCTGCAGCTGTGTGCAGGCAGCTCTTTGAGGCTCAGCTCCCAGGGTCACTGCAGAAACGTGGCTTGAATGGAACTCAGGAGAAAGGCAATGAAGTGGTGTCAGAGAGAGAGAGCAGAGCATTGGATTTGGCTTCTGTCAGTGGTTGTGATAACATCCCATCCGGGCTATGATCTTGCCAGAGCCGGACTGAAGTTGTATTTGGACAGCAGAGCTTCAAGGAACAGCCAGGACATGGAAATGGCCATTTGTGAGATGGTTATCTGAGTGCTGCAGAGTGGTGCAGCAGCAAACCAAGGTGTCTCTGCTCCTTTAACAGGAGTATTGTGGTTTAGAAGGATTCCACAAAAGCTGTTTGTAAAAGCCAGCATTTTTAATCTGGTGACTCAACTGTTCTTCGGACTGAACTGTTGGGTTACTTTTTCCTCAGATTTCTGCTGGATATTCTGTAGCCTTTGTTCATTGCTTCAAGCTCTTAGGTAGCATTGCTGTGTTCTGTTCTGTCCTGACATAACCAAAGTCTGCCTCAGAGGCAGCAAATGTGTTTTTAAATTAAGTACAGAATTCCTGTATGATCTTGACTCTAGCACCTGCAGTGCTGTTTGGTACTCTGCTAGGTTTTGTTCCTAGTTCTCGGACTCTTTTTTCTCATTCTTTGTGGTGATGAGGAATTCCCACTAAGCAACTGACACCACATTCTCTACGGACTTCAGAATAAGAAATTTAAACAAAAGCAACTTTTGTCAATCTGTATGGGAAGTAAATATTGGCCATTCCTTGCTGCCTGTGAAGGCCATTTCCTATCAGCTGGGGTTAGGGGTCTGTAACTTTTTAAACCACTAGGAAGTAATTTGTAATCTTTGGACAAGATTACTATGAGGCCCATTTGAAAGCTTATTCATGTTTTCCTAAAGAAAGCTTGGACACAAAATGTGTTTTCTTTAAGATTAAGTCCTGTGAATGTAAAGGAAATTACTTGTGAGCTTGATGGTCGCAACCCCTTGGCTGACCACAGAAAATACAACTGGTCATGACTAATAGAGTCTCCCTGGGCTTCTAGAGCTGAGCTCCCCATGCCCTGTGGGGTGGAAAGCCATCTGTTTGCATGCCTTTACTGTAATCAGTTGTTCATGGCTCTGGAAAATTTGCTGCAGGCACTGACTATGCTGGCATAGCCTTTCTGAAGGAATGGATTTTTTTTCTGCCATGGATTGGGTTTGCCCACCAAATTTCTGTGTGTTCTGCCCTGTCTGCTGGAGCCTTCCTCTCTTTGCACCCCTGCCAAACCCATCTGTGGTTGGGACATTTTGTAAATTACTGATATATGTAAACATGGTGACAATAGCATCAGTTTGGCAGATCATTAAAACCTTAAGTCTATAGATTTCAACCTTAAAATAATGGGCTGCTGGGGAGGAGAGGGGGGGACAGGCTTTAAGGAGGGTGGGAGATGGATTTTTTGCTTAACTTTGTTACTTGAGCAGCATCTTCATAGCAATAGCAATACAAAATGAGATTAAGGACAGAAGTCCTTTTGGAGGAGAAAATTAATGGTTCTGGACTGTAAATGAACATGAAGGAAGGAAAGTATCCCAGGAGTTTCCCATGATCAGGAAGGTTGTACTGGAAGATGTTACCAGCAGACAGTGTCCTCACTGGTCAACTTCTGGGATTTGCTGAAATAAACAAAACCTTAGGGAAAGAAGGAAGAAAGAGACCCTCCAGTACCACTTGTTGCCCATAGAGACTTAATGCAGAACTTCTGTACTAGCTATTCAGTTTGTGTGATCTCCACAATCTTACCTTGCCTTGTGGTTACTGAAAGCAGAAAGACTTCATCTTTGAGGGATCAGTGTAAATCTGTCACTTCCTAAGAGAAAAGAATTCAAGAGAAGGTGAAAATAGATGTATAGTATGACCAGAACTTGAGATCAGACAGGAAATGCAGTATCCAAATGGATCAGATGGGGAAAAAAAGGAAAATCTGTGATCAATAACTGGGTATTTTCTGTAATAACTGAGTTGGTTGGTACTGTGGGTTGGACATACACAGATGCATTGGACTATGTGGAATGCAGCTGACCTTGCACAGACAGTTTCACCGTTAGGTGTTCATGAAAGTAAAGCAGGATGGGAAAGATAATTTAAAATTTATTTTTAGCAGGCATTAGGATGTTTGAGCCTTGGATAACTAATTATTTTTCCAGCTTCTTGGGTGCTGACTGACCTGTAGAACTGGCTGACTTGATTGCTCTGTGGATCCCCTAAAATGAGAGGTCTGGGGATGCTGGCCAACACCCTGGGCATGTTGGCTGTGTGTGTTTTGGAATTGCACATGAGCAGGCTTAGCAAGTGATACTTTCATCTTCTCCTCTCTTGGGGAGACCGGAATACTTCACAGTTTAAGAGAAGCTGGTAACCTGGGATGTGATGGGACTGGGGATTTACAGGCCATGTCAATGACTTTTGCATATCTGGTAATGTAGGTAGTGTGTTGATTCCCTTGCTTTAAGAACACAATGTGTAATTTGTACTGGATTATGTGATGGCTTTGTGGATGTACGTGCCAATTCTAGGAAACGTGTTTGGCAGATTCCTTTGTTCCAGCTGTGTCAATACACAAATCTGAGGCCATTTTTTTAAACAGGGAGGGGAAGCCCCTGGGTAACAATTGGGCCATAGCAAATAGCTGCAGATACAGCACTTGGAGTCTGTAACTATCAGTTTGTATTATCAGAACACAAAGATAAACTGTGTGCTGTACTTGAACAACTCCCTAAACACACAGACACAAGAAGTGTGTGTCATTCTAATGAGAGATAAATATAAGTATTTTGCTAAATGTGCACCTCTGGAAGGCTTGTTGCCTACTAGCTTATAAGATTTGAATAAATACAGTAATGTGGTATTTCCTAGTTGTCTAATACTCGGAACATCCATCGTCTCTGCTAGTGATGTAACCCATAAAGTATTAGAGCTGAGTTGTATATTATCCAGTTTTCTCTTTTCCCATGAACTTTTCCCATGTTCTGATCACTTCTGTTTTTTCCAAAAGTAGAAGGAAACACAATTCCAATTCCAGCAGTAGACAAGGATAATATGTCTCTGTTTGCGGAGATCAGGGTGTGAATCTCCACAAAGATATATATGTATTTATGCATACAACATGATGTGAAACCAACTCGAGCAAGCTAGATATTTCAGCCAGAATCTGTGATGCACTTTAGGACTCCTTATCAGACACTTATGTACACACCTAGTCAGCTGGTTTGGGCCCAGGAAGAGCCTGTGTGACACCATTAACTTGCATGTTTATTCACATGTAGTGGGCTCTCCATGCCAGGCAGTTCTGCAGCCTTACAAAAAGCAGCAATAGGATTTGCTAACGGCGCAGCCGAGAAGTCTCTGTCTACAAATGTCACAAGACTGGCAGTAAAGTGTAGGAAGAAGACTGGAAGGAGTAGGACAGCAAATCCACCTAGTTACCTTAATAACCAGTCACTGCAGGAAGAGTATGTTAGAGAACTCAAACTCTGGGGCTCACTTCTGTTTTCCTTGTGCTTAGTAACACCTAAATGACTGCACTTCTCTATGCTGCTGCTCAGCCCTAAGCATTTGCAGTTACTATCAAATATTGGTGGAGAAAGCAAACTGTGGTCTCAGCTCTTGGCCTTTTGTTCCAACTTTTAGCTCCATAAAGCAGAGTGCTGTCCTGTTAAGAGCCAAAAAATGATATCAACAAATTTCAGCCTTCCAGAAGTCTCCACCTCCCCTTGCTCCTCATCTTCTCCCTCTCCTCAGGAAGCCCTCAAGTGTTGTTTCAATCAACAAATTAAGCAAAAACTGCTGCAGCCTGTACTCTGATGAGAACATAACTCAGCTTTCAGACTCTCCCTAGCAAGGGAAAGAAAAGTGTTTCCAGGGCAGTCCATGTGTCCATTGAGTTGTCAGGGTTCCAGAGTGATGTTCTTAAAGTCAGGTTTCTATTACATTTTTGTAGGGACACCTGTAAATTTTTAGTTGAACATAAGAGTGTGCAGCCTCTCATGCTCCTTTAATGTGTACTCCCTTCAGTAAATATTAAAATTATTACTGAGTTTTAAATATTGATAGTAGTTTGCTGGGCAGACTGTAGCCTGTGGCTGTGTGACTGCTGTTGAATAGGTGTGTGGTTTCTAAGGTATATCCTTTAGATGTTGGAGTTACTGGTACCAGGAGCAAAATGTTTGCTTATTACCTTTTAAGTCTTAATTATCTTCTTTAAACAAGAACTGCTCTTTAAAAAAATAAAAAGGCAAAGTTTGTAGTTCTTCATTCATTTTTTTAACACTGTGATAGAGGACCTGTTTCATAACCCATATAGAATCTCCAAATTCCCATGCCAGGCTACCAGGAAAGGAGGGACGGGTATGATCCTTTTTTTACTTTTCCCTTACATGAAAAAGCCAACAGCTCTGCCCTATCACAGCACTGTGGGCTCTTGGCGTATTTCAGCAGCAAATTAGGAAACCTCTTGGAGTTAAGCAGTAACTTGGGGTGGTGAATTTTATTCCCGAGTTCCTAAAGTACCTAGAGTGCAACCACAGTAATTGCAAGGCAACAGCCTTCACTCTTGAAAATTAGAGCAATCAGGCACAGACATTTGGGGTTGCAACACTTCCTGTTGGAAGTGGAGTTTCCCATGTGAACTACACTTCCCAGCATGTAGCTCTAGGACATGAACTGTCTGGAAGGATCATAATACGTGGTTGATCTGGAATCCTAATCTATGGCCTGTGACTGTGGGGCATACAATGTGCTATGAACACATTGGCACGCAAGAGGCTATGAACCTGTGCTGTGGATCTTAATTGTATTTGAGTAGGATGTCTTCTACAAACATCTTTCTTCCTGGGGCATGTCTTTGGGCCTCAGTTTCATCTCTAAAACGAGATAAACATTGATCCAGGGTTGAGTGGTGGCTGCAGGGAAAATCTGCAGTGCACACAGGCTAGGAAGCATTGTGTGTTTTGAGGTGAAAGCTGCCTTGAATATTTTACCAGCTTTAAAAATGCATCCTAAAATGACAGCCTTAGTCTGCCTTGACTGAGTCATTCATAGACTTCTGTACCCTAAACTGCAGTCAGCTCTATGCTAGAAAGACCTCTTGCGTGTATCTCCATATTTAAAGATGCCTCTTCTGTGAATTGTAAGAATAAAACTCTCAGAAGATGGACACTGGCCTTCATACGAATTAAGTGGTTTCAACCTTGCACCTTTTTTCCAAGTGTGTGGGACTGAAAAAGCCTTTTACAGAGAGCAGAGCCAGCATGGACAATGGTAGAATCCAACAGCACACAGACACAGGAGTGAGTGTGAGAATAAGCTTACTGCAGAAAATCCCTCTTGTAAAAGCTACTTCTGGTGCCTTTATGCATCTGCTTCTACATATTCTTCAGAGGTCTGTCAGAGGCAATTACAACTGACTGCCCTATGTGTATCAAATATATATGTACTGTGTGGCAAGAGCTTTGGAGGGATGGGAAAAGCAAGTGCCTTCAACTGTGCAGCAGTACCCTTATCTTAGCTGTTTTTAATGAAGTAGATCATATCTCTGAAGGGAAGTAATCAGCTTGTTGGCATGAAAAGGTCTGTGTGACTAGTCTGGAAGTGACCTAATTGTACCTAGTACTGCTTTGTAGGACAATTTATGTTGTTGGATCAAACTCAAGAGAGTTCCAAGGCAGAAGGACTTAAAAATGAACAGCTCTCCGAAGCCCATAAACCATGTGTCAAATGTACCAGACTGCTGCTTGAGTGGGATTTTTCCAAGACTCTTGAGAGGTGGAGTGTTACTTAAGTATTTGTTTAGAAGAATGTATAGTCTACTCATGCTGGGGAAATAGCCATGCCCTTTTACAGTGGTGCTGCTACAGTCCTGTTTACTTTAGTTAAGCTCATAAAATGACAGTCAAAGTCTACAGAGAAATTAATGGTTCAGGAGAGTATTAGAAACCGAAGTTTAGCATGATCCTGCAGTTTTATGTATTTTAAGTGTTTTGTAGCATCTTATGATCAGACAGGCTTCAATGGGAATAGCTTGTTCTCCTGTTGATGTGTGTCATCCATCCAAGTATGGATGGGTAAGGATGCATGCAAACATGAGCAAAAGTGGCATAAAATATACTCCTTTAACTATGTCCTAGTAGTTTCCCATGGTGCATTATGAGGTTAACATTTGCCTAATTATTTTGCTTTTGCACAAAAGCCTTTCGGGAAGAGGACTGGGAATACAATTATAAGCAAGAACATGATTTTTTAGAATCCAAGTCATTTTGTCATTTAGTCACTCTCCAGTTTGACCAATCTGTTTTGCAATTGCCATCTTGCCATGTGCATTATATGCCTGTCAAGTGGAACTGGTCGTTTCTTGGTAACTTGTGAAATGCCTGGGAGTTGTCTGAGCCTAGGTGGACTCTGTGAATGGAGAGATATCTTGGCTGTTGCAGCTTAGGGATGCTGACAGATGCCAATCAAAGCAGCAACATATGTGGGGACAAAATTGCACTGCTACCTTAAAAATTTATGTTCTTGGATTAGTGTTAAGGCTGTTGGAGTAATGTAGCAAAGTTGAACTTGGTCTGGACACAGTGGCTACAACTCCCTTTGTGCCTCTGTGAAGCTCAAACTCCCTTTAAGTCCTCATCAGAGACAAGGGCTTGAGAGTCTCAGTCTAGACATCTGTGCCACATCAGCATTAGAGTTGTTTTGGTGCCTGAGAGATGGGGCACCTGTAAGGGTTAACTCAGGCTGTAAAGCACTGCCTAATTTTTACAGATGGTGTGAGTGCAAGAGTGAACCTCAGACTGGCTTGGCAGTGCACAGAGATAACTTTACATAATTCCCTGCAGATGTTGCTGCAGAATGGTTTTAATAATGAATTGTGAAGTCAAGCTAAGCTCCAGCATAGAGGGAGAACTCAAAATAAATGCAGTGTTTTGTTCTCTGTTTCAAAAGCAAGTTTTCTGTGATGCTCTGGGTTGGGAAAGATGGCAGGGGATGGGACAAGGGATTGTAGAAAGGTGGGGCTGTAATGGTGCAAAGTAAGACCAGTCTGTCTAATTTGTCTGCAAACCATGAACACCCATGAACCTGAGGGTGAGAGGGGGAAGGGGTGGTGGTACCAAATGGCAGCTGCCCTAATGCCTCTAATGAGGGGATGGTGCAGAGCAAGTACTTCATGATAAGCAGGGCAGAGTTCTGCAGTTTGTGGCTGTCATGTACAGGCTGTGTTGAGGAGCCTGTCTGCAATGCAGCCATTTTCTGCTCAGAGTCAATTCTTGTACTGTGCTGTAATTTCCTTTCTGTAGGGTTATGGCTTGGATGTGCCATTATAATTTAGGTTTTGGTCTCATAAAGGATGTGCTGCCTCAACAGTGGTTGCTTGGCCACTCTGAGACTTTGCACATCTTGCTTGTGAGCACCCATTTATGACTTCTCTGCTGCCAGGGGCTGTGGCTGGAAATTTCTCAGTCTTCTCAGTTGTTGAGTCTGTTCAAGCAAAACACACATTTTTCTGTAGACATGCTATTTCAGTGGGCTATATTAAAGCCTTTCTTCAGTTCTGAGAAGCAAGCTTGAAGTGGGGTAGAGAATTTCAGAGTGGGGAGCTGGTTTTCCCTGAACTTGGACAAATGCTGTGATTTCTCAGTAGCTGCAGAGGTTTCTCGTTTATGTGTTACCCTTGCGCAGAGTTTATAAAGGAAATCTTTAGAAAGAAATTATAGCTCTTGTAAGTTCTGTGGTGATTAGGAGCTTTAGCCTGAGTCATGCTTAGGTGGATGGAGGCGCAGCTAACCTATGGCTCCAAGCAAAAGATCTAAACTTGGCTCTGTGGCTAGTGAGCCAAACCAGAGGAGCGGTATTGTGAAATGGGCTAGCATGAGGTTGGTGTCAAGGAAGTGCAATCCAGCCCTCCAAAGATGGTTTTACCATGGTTTGAATTTGGCCCAAATGTACATTTTTAAGTGTAGGCAAGTGCTTTTTGCGCTTGTGTTTAATTTCTTTCTGAGGAAGAGTTTACGTAAACTCTTCCAGTCTAATTAATATCAGCTGGAAGCCAGCTTCTTACATTTTGTGGCTAATTATAAGTGTATGTTAAACTGTGTTTGCTACCCATGTCAATACGTTACTGGGGAAATAAGGAACAACCGTGAAGACGTGTTTTTGAAACGGTCTGGCAGATCCTGAATGTTCACTTCTGTGGGCTTCGTGGCAGGAGAATCCACCTCCTGCTGAGGGAGAATAACTAAATTTAAACTTTCCAACCATGAGCCTCATGAAGCAAAGTTTCCAAACCTCTGCTGGGCCAGAAGATGGAAATCTATGTCTGAATTTGGAGAGTAAATAAATAGAGCTGCCTAGGAGTTGCCCAGGGGCATGTGAGGGATTGTTGCTTGGCGTACATTGTCTCCCAGACACATGCCCCAGGGAGGAAAGCAAGGGTTTGTAGCTACTGTTCTCTGGTAAAATCTTCCGTGACAGGATTTGGAATGAAGTTGGGTGACTTGTCGCACGAACACTTGAGCATTGTTTCAGCAGGGTGGTTTTTCTATTACAGACAGTTGCATGTGGCATGGCAGCAGAGCCCAGCGGCCCTTCTTCCCCCCTTGCTGGGCTGGGCTGTGGCATCCCAGCTGTGGGAGGGATGTGTGGCCACCTCACAGCTCACTAGTGTTGGTCCCCATCTCTTTACAGCCCAGGCTGGCACCTTTGCTCATCACAGGCAGGCTTCTGTGAAATTTGCTGTGTTTATGACAGCCATCAAAGTCTGTAAACTGTTCTGAGGTGCATGTACATAAATAGCTGTTTTCCCAACGCCCTTTGGGGAAGCTGGAAGGGTGGTGGTGGACAACAGTTTGCATGGTCCTGACAAAGTAGCTTATGTTTTCTGGGAAAACTGGGATATCACAGAAAACAACAGAAGTAGTTTGCTTACCTGTTAGACTCTTTATTTTCCAGTTATCTTAACCCAGACCTTATCTGAATGGAGGAGAATCAAATTGTGCCCATATCTGAGAGCAGCAAGCTCTTGGGTGAGTGAGTCTATGTCAAAACCCTTGGAGGATTAAATAAATCAGTGTAACCAAGCAAGAAAAGAGGCAAGGATGGTTACAGTTGGAATGCATTTTATCTGAAACTCGCATGCATATAATTTTATTCATCCATCCACAGATACGACCGAAAGGTTACATCCATATATATTGCTGAATACTTAACATTTTTGTAGATACTGGCTGAAACTTGGACGTTCAGGTGAGAAGACAAATAACTGGTGCTTATGGCCTGAAGGCAGATTTCAGTTGGCTTTTCTCTCTTTATTTCTGTGTAGTACTTTCCAGCTTCCCAGGGTATTGAATTCAGGTCATGTTTGTTAAACACCCGCTGTGGTTATAAGTGCCCTAGAAGCACTTTTATATCCTGTTCTGAAATCCATGCTCTTCTATGAATGTCTTTGCTTTTTCCCTCATTTGCCTTTCGTAATACTTGATATTAGGATTTGGCCAGTGTTTGTGTTGTTTCAGGTATGTGCACGTGTACATATTCACACATACAGAGTGTTTTGATACTGTAGATATACATGTAGCAAGACCAGCTTGGGGAAACTGAATTAGACAACTTGAGTCAAAGTTGTCATGGATGGACGTGGAACTTCTTAAAATAAATTGATAATTGCTTCATTGTACCCTTTTTGTATCAAGCCTGAACACTATTACTGGGAGGGGATCTGTTAGAAATGGTATAATAGTACTAAACCCTTTCTTGTTCTAGTAAGCTGCAGAATACCTCAAACATGCACCAGAGCTGCTGACTGCCATCTTCTCTGTAGCATTTTACTATTCTTGTTCCTCTAAATGTTGACTAAGAAACTTCTTTTGCTCCTTTTTGTAGGTTGGTGGTTTGTGAGCACAGCCGAAGAGCAGGGATGGGTCCCTGCTACATACCTGGAATCCCAAAATGGAACCAGAGATGACTCTGAAATCAACACATCTAAATTTGGGGAAGGTATGGAAAGCTTTATCTTACCAAGAAAATATTGGTATTCGCTTGCTTTATGTTTTTTTTCCCTTCAAGTGAGAGCTTCTAACTGGAAGAAGATGCATGATAGAGCCACAGGCCATTGAAAGGAGTGAGATTTAACTTTATGGTTGCTTCTCATTAATTTCCTTGAAATTAATCTTTGAAACTAGTTTCACTGCTGTTTGCTATGGTCTGTGGTTGTGTGGAAAGGTAATTTTATTTGGTATGGTCTCATTCTCTTAAAAGTGAAATGGCATTTGTCATGTAAATGTATTTAGCTGTGCTGCCTTTTTTCTTTTTTTTTTAAACTAAAGATGCTTAATTCAGGTTCCAGGAATGGAGTCACTCAGCATCGCATGTTCCTCAGTTCCATTATGAAAGACTAACTGCATCTTAATGGGCTTCTCATGTAGCAACTGTGTACAAAGGACACTTTGATTATGATTTACTCTATTCTAGTGAATGTGTTGCTAAATCTAGGTGCTCTTAATGTGATGCTTCAGTAAAATGTATGTGGAAGCTCACCTGACCTTTCCTTAGCACAGGCAGGAGGCTTAGAGATGTGTTGGGGTGACCATCTGCCTGTTAAAATAGCACACAGGAAAAACAGGATTTTGTGCTGGGCTCCAAGGGTGACATCTGCAGCTTATTCAAATCTTTGTAACTCATTTTTCCCTGCTCAAGTCTACCCATATCCTGGTTTAGAGACAGACTGGCTTGTAGACTGATAGGCCAGGAACCAGTCTGGTATGATGCAACATCTTAGTGGATGCAAAAGCAGTGAGTAAAGTTTCCCTGTTAAATAAGAACAAAACTTTACTGCTCTGGTCTGCAAGCACTGAAGAATGCCTTGTCTCTTGGTCTGTCGCTTCCTCTTTTTTCCTGACTCTTAAATATGGTATGTGCTTGACAGCCTTATTGCTTAAACTGCGTTCATTTCAAGCTCTCCTTCTCTTTCATGTTGCCCTCTGGAGTGTATTCTGCACAGGGATGCTGCCACACAGCAGTCAATCCTGGTTAGTGGAATATCCATCAAATTCTCCTTATCTCCTTCCTCACAGTCCCTTTTAATCCATTACACTGCTCTCTTCAGCTATGGTCAGCACAGTTGCTCCTGCCTTACTCCAAATCCAGATATGCTGAAACCTGAGACTGCCCTTCCCTTTCTGCTCAGTTCCATCTCAGTGACAGATCTAATTGCATAACCTCTGCAGTTGCTTTGATGTGTCCCAGCTTTTGCTTGCTTTTTAGTAACTTTGGCTTATGTTATTAACTGTCTAAGCTGAAACTTCCTACATTCTTTATTTCTTCCCCTCTAGTTCTTCTTTACTTGGGCTATTCTTCTCCATGTAATTATTTCATAAGAGAGGAAATAATTACTTGAATTCACTGTCTTTAAAAAGGTGTCTCAAAGTGACTGTACTTCGACAGAAAACTTGCCAGGTCTCTCTGGGTAGGCAGGAGAAAGGGCCTCTGATGGAACTGAGGAGGAAGGCAGTTCTAGCAGATTAAGTGCCTTATCCCTGGAATTCACAGCTTATACAAGTTTCAGAGTGATTCCAACAGACACTGACTTCCTGCAACTGTGCAATCTCTGCTCCGTCAACTTTGAAACAGCAGAAAAACTGATATAGGGAGCTTTGTGTGTCAGCCCCTTGTCCCTCCCCATTTGAACAGGCCTGGAACAGGTCAAGGCAAACCTAGAAGTCTGCTCTGCTGTGGCAGGCCCAATAAAGACAGGGGGTGCTGAACACACCTGGCTAATAATTCTGCCTCTACATAGCAGTAATATTTCCATGTGTCTCTTTAAATAGTCTGTTCCCTGAGAAAGACAAAAGTGTTTGCTCCCTGCACCTGAGATTGCACAACATTTTTGTCTGGATGAAGGCACACAGATGATTGTTACCTGGGCCTGTGTTTAGGCCAACACATCTTGCAAGGCTTGGAAAACAGAATGCAATGTAGAGACATTTGACAGCTACAGGTGCCAATAAAATAAATGTGTTAAAATAATGTCTGGAAAGGTATAGACACTTGTTAATAAGCAACCTTTCTGATGATTATGGCTTGACCAGCTAAATCCAGGTCTGGGCAAAATGGCAAAATTCAGTATTTTTAAGGAGGTAAAAACCCTGGCTCTTACAAAAGCATCATTGTGGTATAAAAGGGCTATCACTGGGGATGGACAGCTGTTGAGAGAACACCATGTTGTGGATCTGTGTGACCCACTGTTTTCAAGGAGTGTTCCTGGATGCCTAAATGCTCCAAACTTCCACTGTGAGAAGGAGGAAGCTGATGGCTCTGTATTGACACCTTAAGCCAGTTTCTATCCCTTTTGCACCCCTTCCATCCTGCAACCCTTTACATTCAGCATTTTATTTCCTCCTTTCTTGTGTAGAAACCTCCTAACACAGGCAGCCTTATTGCAATTTAACTTCTCTCTCTGCTGTAATCTGTGTGTCTGGAGAGGTGTTCTGTGTTGTCTGTTGTGTGGCATGCCTGTAACTGGCAGTCTAATGTCCTGTTGATTTGGGGAAAGTCACTAGGTTAAATCCACTCATCTTTTGTCCCTCCAAGGGCTTCCAAGAGGATCACTGATTTCCGTGAGCCAAAACAACAGCTACGTATGATCTTGAGATGTGGCTCATCTGAAAATTTATGGTTGGTTTTTGACCAACATGAGATCAAAGGGGAAGTACAGAGTACCACCGACTAGATAATGTACCTGTTCAACACCATTCACCACACCTCTGCTTAGGGTGGTGTGGAAAGGTTTGGGCCTTACAGCAAAGGAGAAATTGAGGAGAGTGAGCTGGTTGTAAAAGTCTGATCTATGTCCCTGACAGATATGAAGGACAAAAAGTCAAAAGCCACTCTTTGGTGAAGTTATTTTTTTTCTTGTTCAGCTAACAATTTCCCAGTCAAATAATTTTGTTGTACCTGATAGTCTACAGAACACAGTCCTAGAAGACAATGGTGTCTGCTCCATTATAAGGGTATAATCCCTAGATAAGTGCACATACACAGACTTGAATTATTATTAATGATGTGATATCAAAGTTTATGAACAGCTTTCCGGCACCACTGGTAAAATGACTGTTTGCACTTCAGCTATCACTACCTTGCAATATGTTGCATTGCTTTGCAGCATCACCAAACACCCTTGCAGTACTGCTAAATTGGGATGGAAGCCCTTGAATGGAAAAAATGGAAGTGTTTGTCTGTATTTCTGTGCTATTCTAAAGGTTCCAGTGTCTTTCACACCTGTACAGGCAGAAGAAGAATCTGAGTAGAGATCTAAGAATGTGGTCCAGAAAACAAGTGGTGTCCTCTGTGCACAGCTGCTCTCACAGTGTGATTTCTATAAGTGTCTCATCTTTGTTTATACTTTAAGCATAAGTTAGACTATGTTACTAACAGTCCTGGCTTGTTAGCTTCTTGAGCCTGCTCAATAATTGCGAGGTTAGTTGGTTTTTTTCTTATATCATAATCTGTATATTAGAAGTTTTAATCATGGGAACCAGTGGTGGCAATGAATATAAATCATGTCTTGCAAGCACATCAGACATGTTTCACTTGGGTTCAGTTCCTGAGTGCTGCTGTTATGAGGGAACTTACCTAAAAGTTTGTGGGTTTGTTTATAGTGTGATCATTTTTCTTAGAGAGCTTTAGAGCCCTGTTGGGTTTGATGTTATATGCAATGGACTGAATTCCCAAAAGATCATGCAGCTGAATTAGGAGAAGCAACAGCACTGATGATGTGTCCTGCCACTGCGCTCTCCTTGGACAAGTTGTTTTTAGTTGTGCAGCTTGTTTTGGGGCGTATGTTTTTGAGGTTTTTAATTATAATTACTATTTTTTAATAAAAGCCAATAGCAAGAGTGGCAATTTGTGACAGTTCTGGATGGTTCACATCGCTCAAGCTCAAGAAGTTAACTTGTTCCACTGTACTGTATAAACTAAAACAGAACATCTGCATCCCACCTAACCCATTCCCACTAACAAAGACCAGTCTCGTATGTTTTGTTTTTATTCCTCACCCTCCCATTATATTTTTCTTTTTTTTTCCTTTGTTTTGTTTCCATCCATGTTCCAAACTAGTTTCTAAGCGACGCAAGGCTCACCTGAGGCGCCTGGACCGGCGATGGACGCTGGGCGGGATAGTCAACAGGCAGCAGAGTCGAGGTGAATTCATAGCTTCCTCTGGCACCAGCTGCTCAGGGGGCACCAAAAGCCACACTGCAGCTTCAGCTGTTGTGTGTCGGGACCTGCATCCTTGGCACTTAGGTAGCGAGGGGCCAAAGCTCCAGACTTCAGATGTGGATTTTGTACATGACAGCCTGAGGGTGTCTTGGAGCCAGGATTAGGCACCCCAGGAGCTAGAGGCTGGTAACCAAGCGTAGCTCTGCAGTCTGGCTCTTTGTGGTGTTGGGGAAGCTCACATCTGTTGTGTTTTAACTTGGGCATATTTGTGCTCAGTCTTTCCCGTCTCAGTAAGGACAAGTAATACTTTCAGGGCTATTAAAATTAGTTGAATGCCAAAAAGCTATGGTCTGAGATGTGTGCACTGGAAAAGTATGTGGTGTAGTAAGATGAAAATCATTCAATTTGCAGTCCCCTCTCTTCCTTGCAAGCAATGCTTGGTACTAAAGAGAGACTTGAGAACTTTTGGGAATTCTTGGCATCACTCCTAGGTGTTTAAAATGCCACCAGTAGAAGCATTTTAGTTGGTTTGGTTTGTGTTCTGTTGGATTTTGCTAGTCTAACAGTGAGTATGGCAGGGTAGGAGGAAACACCTTGAGTTTGGGTGAAGCTGTGTTTGGGTAAAGTCCAAGCAGCCTTCTAAGCCAAGTATTTCTTAAAAGCAGGTGAATCATCTTTCCCAGAGCAAAGGTATCCCTATCTCCTGCTCCACTTGCAAAATCATCCAGATGTGTTTGTTGCACTTCAAAATGAAAAGGGGGGACAAAGCACCATTTGTACCCCTGTAACTTTCAGACAGATTAACTGAGGGAATGTATCCAAATTGTAAACACAAGAAATGATTCCCAGTTGATGGCAAGATGCATTTTCTTATTAAGAAGAGAATGTATTTTTAAAGTGGCAAATTTACCTTCTGGATTTGGTGATGGTACTGTGTGCAGACACCTATATCTCAAGCACAGCCAGCTTTTCAGTGACTCTTTTTTTCAAATTATTATTGAGGAAACAAAAGCAACAAGAGCCATGTTCTTCCTGCCATAGCTTGACCCTGCAGCAACTGGAACTACCTTCAGAAGACCATGTCTTGCATCTCAGCCACCAAATAGACTCTGAAAGCCCCAAAAACCCCTCATAGACACACATACTGTCTTGGGGAAAAAAAAAAAAGTCTGCTTATTTCTGTGCCCCAACAGTTGGGAGCTACTTATTTTGCTTTGTCAAACTGCCAGATGCTTGCTGGCAATTTAACTGGGAGAATTTATGGGAATCAGTTTTCTAAACAATTTATTTACTGGTGAAAACAAATGCATTCTTTTGTATTCATACAATATCGTAAGCAAAGCTGTGTAAAATATTAAAACTGCATAACCAGTCCCTTAGCAGTCAGCTGGTAAGGCTTAAGGACCTAAGTTGCTTTCCCAAGTTTTCCCTCTTGCATTCTGATGCCCACCATCTGTGTGCATCTTCTCCAGACCTGCCCTCTGGCCAGTGTCAGTGTCCTCTGTGCCAGTCTTCCCCAGTACAGGCTCCCCTCATCTCTTCCATCATTGCCTCTTTCTTGTTTTATTACGGTTTCTTCCCTACTAGGCCCAAGCAGGGCTGGGGTTTTGAGGGTGTTGGAGAATATGTGCTTTATCTCAAACTGAATCTTGGCACTTGGACTTGGCACAAACTTCAACAGTCTATGATTCTGTCCAAGGTTTGGGGCACACTCTGTGACTGAGCTGCTTCTATAGGGTCTCTCCAATTTATTTCAGCCACAGCTAGCCAGGCTGACTAAAAATAATCTATTTAATGTCATCAAAAATGACAGGTTAGGGAATGCTTACAAGAGCAGGCTTATTGGAAGTAAAGAAAGTGACTTGAGTAAATGGGCGCAAGTTGGAGACAGTGGCTTCATGATCTGACAGAGCTGCAGCCTGTACAGACATCTACGCCTTCCAAACTGCAGTTGTTGAAAGTATGAGTCTCTCTGGGTGTCCAGCCTGCTGTTCTCTAACAGCACGGTTTATGTGAGGTCAGGAGAGATTTTTCTCCCATCTTCCCCTCCCATCCCAGCCCAGAAGACTTCTAACAAGGCCAAATTTGGGTGGGTTTGCACTGAAAGGACAGAATGCATGAAGTGTACATATGCACCCCCCTGCCAACCTTCAAGTCCTTGCTCCAAAGCACAGAACTCAAGTTGTTCAAACAGGAGGTTGCCAGAATTGTTCAAAACAAGCAGAACAGCTTCCCCTTCCCCACTTGGCCTCTTCCTTGGAAACAAACTCAATTAAACATTTTGGCTGAAATTCTTCCCACCCAGCAATATTCTGCTTGAAATAGTCCTTGCTGCTGGAAGGGTTAGCTCCAGGAGTTTACTGGAGTTTAAAAGCAAGCTGTAAAGGATGCCTCCTTTTTATTTTTGCTTGGGTACCACTAATAAGCATTTTTATCAGTTAGGCCTGTGATAGAATCACTTTAAGGCCGGAATCAAAGGAATTAAGCATCATTTCTGAAAGGCAGAATTTTCTAAGTGACTTGAATATTAAAAACACTGAGAAAGCCTGAGTGCAGAAGGGAAGAGTGTTTGCTTCCCTGTTAGACTGCCTGATGGGGGAGAATTATTAGGGGTAGAGTATGGCTTATTTATTTCTACCCTTTCCAAAGCCATTTGAAGAGGCTAGGCATCTCTGACCTCCAGATTTTTGGAAGCAATGTTACTGGGCCTATGAATAAGAAACATGGAAGACAAATGGTTGAATATCATGGTAGTACTCCTTTTTTAAACCTGAAAATAAATCTGCAAAGGGAACAGCTGCAGTCTGTTTCTACAAAGAGAAACAGATGACTTTTGTTGCTGAACTTTTCTCTTTAAAATGGTCTGTGGTGTGCCCAGATCTAAGAGATTACATTGGTTTGTGTTTCTCATGTAGCTGCAAAGCTTGTGGTTTTTTTAATGTTAAATGTGGTACGTTTTCTGAACTTTTTCCTATACATTCTGGAACTTCGGTAATACAAATATGGGTTGTGAGGACAAGCCTGAAAGTTTGCAGTTTTCCTCAGACTTGACACTAGCTAGACCTGCAAGCTGCAGAATTCTTGTTTTGTACAGGGTTAAAATTGTAATTCTACACATGCATTTATTTGGAACTTCCCCCGGAAGGGAATTTAGGATTCTTTACAGACTAATGTAATGAAAAATCATTTGTGCTTTTACAGTTTGATTGGTAAAATTGGAACGTTACATGCCTGTCTTCTATGCCAGATATCTGACCTAAGTTATTGCTGATTCGCTTTTGTGCCCAGTGCTTTCAACTGGAGCTGTTAAAATGCAGGAAAGAACTTGAAAGTTATTTATACCAACAATATAGTGACATATGGGCTGAATTTCTGCCAAATGAGCCAATTATTTAGGAATAGGTCTTAGCACAAAGAATAAGCTATTCATTGGAAGAGTTAAAGTTAGAACTTCCCTCTGCTTGCCTATCTTAGGGAGAGAGGGAGCTTGATCGAGAAAGGTTGTGTGTAGAGGGAGGGCAGCCATGTAACCCAGTGGTCTTGATACTTGAACCACATGCTGAGTTGGTCTTCATACTGCAACCCCATGTCCTAGCCCAGGTGGGTGGTTCTGCAGCCAGTTTTGTAGCTTGGAAAGAGTACTTGACCAGTACTAGTAATCCAGCCTGGCTGATGTGCTTGTGCATCCTTGCCCTTTCCTGCATCTCGCCAGAGCTGCTCTGCCCTCTTTGGCAGCCCCCTCCATGGGACTTCTCCCTTTGTTTTCACTCTGCCCTGCTTGTGCTTGATGGTGATGAAATACTTGTCAATCACAGCAGAAGGCTGTGAGTGACATTACTGTGCTATATCAAACCAGCACAGAGCAGCTTCAGGCTTAGTTTGTTTTCTCCTTTGGACTGGTTTCTTTTTTTCTCTTTTCTGTTTTCTTTTTTTTTTCTTTTTTCCTTTTTCTTTTCCTTTATTTCTTTTTTCTTTTTTTTTGTTTGTTTTTTTAAAATCTGTTCTCCAAGGAAAGTAGTGTAAATGCTTATTACTCCTTGCTTGATTGAAGAGCAGGCACAATACAGAGTTATTTAGAAGAAATGTCATCACTGTTCTTTTCTATCTGTTGGTATATGGTTTTCTGTTATTTAAAACAAAAAAGGCAGGGAGGGGAAGGGGGATGAAGGCTGAAGAGCTTCTGTCTGTAGATGAACACATTTGATAACTGTGGACAGTCATTCTCTCTCTGCATATTTAGGCAAGTAAAACGAAGTCCATGTTGAATTGATGCATCGCTTTCTGGAACAGCTAGACTTTTTCCAGAAGCAGGCCTGACAAAGGGGGGTTGGAGCGGAGGAGTGGGGGAGGGCAAACACAGACTGCTGACAGAGGGGAAACTATTTTGAAAGAAAATTCTTCTGTGGTTTGGAAGATGTAGGTTTGGGGCTGTTGCATTTTGCTGAGAAATCATTAATTGGCTAATTCCTAACCCAGTTCCCCCCTATCCCTACCCCTACCCACATATCAAACCAGGATGGGGTCACAGAAAGCTGGGGGCATGTACAAGCACCAGCTGAGCAAAGGAAATTACTCCCTTATTTGGTTGGCTCCTAAAGTGCTGCTGCTAACTTCCACGCTTATTAATGGAGGCAGAAAAGAGAAAACTTACAAAATAAAGGTGGAGAGGAATGCAAAATGGGGCGCTCAGAACTTGGAAGCAGAAATGTCTGAGCACTGGCTGTTTGCCTGGGAAAGATGAGACTGATTGTGCAGGGCTGGAAACGTGCATGGTATTTTAGCTGCTTTTAAAGGCAAGGCTCCTGTCCCAAAGAGTTTACAGCCTAAACAAAGAGAAGCAGATCCGTGCATCAAAGGAATGTGGGCAGGTGGCAATTTGGCATGAATCTTATTGCAACCAAAGGGGTTTTCACAGTGTAAAATGTTCCTTATTCAGTGTTTTTTAAAGCTTTTAAAGAAGGACTAAAACTAAGCTTGTTTGGTAAGGCAGGAAATCAGGATAGGTAAGGCTTATTTTAGGAAGGATTTGAGAGCTTCATGTTATTTGATACCATCGAGGAAGGAACCTGCTTAGGTTGATGAGGCATCATATGAAAGGCATGAGGCTTCACATAATTTGAAGGAGTGGGAAATCCACATGAACTTGTGTAGTAAGGCATTAAAGCAAGGCACAGTCTTGAAAATTCAAGATGGAACAACTGGATTGTGAATGCGCTTGCTAGGAGTCTGGTTGAAATGCCAGAGTACTGCTGTGCCAAGAGCCTTCTGCAAGAGCAGCATGTGCTGAAAGGCAGGGAAGGGAGCAAAAAAGGTAGGAGGTGGCTGTAACGCCCATGCAAAAAAGTCACTGAAGGGCCAGTGAGGAGCAGCAGTGGTGGAGGACTTAGAAAGTGTTGGGACAAGTCTATCACCTTGGTGATAGAATAGGAGGAATCTGGAAAAATCAGTGCCAAGGGAATTGGGAAGATAGAGTAAGGAAGATTTGGAAAGAGCTACTGAAGCTCTCTGTTACAACTCGAGCTGTAAAACCATAGGTCTGCCTTCCTTGACCTGACATTAAGTATAAATCCAGACAGTCAGAGGAGGGACCAAGTTGCCTTTTCAAAACACATTATAACTTCAAGGTAGAGTGTGTGTGTTTGCACTGTCACACATGCAAAATACAGAATTCTGTTTTGACAGATGGCATTGGAGAAGCCTCACAGGCTGTCAAGTTCAGTGTCTTGCTTTGTCAGCCAAGTAGGTACAATTTCTTCGGGAGGGAATGGAGCTTCATCTTAACTGTCCTGAGGTTTTTCATGTGGGAGAGATGTCTTAACAGGTCACCTGGTATGGCAAATAGCATAACTAATGCTTAAAAATTCTTCTGAGATTCCCCTTTTCCTACTTGACAGAAATATATCAAGTGAAACAAGAGAAAACTTATTTGGAAATAGGTTGCTTAAAGGGAATGTATTGGAATGTACCTGACTGCTGTGTACAAGGTGAAATCCTATACAAAAAGAAAAAAAACACAAAGCACCGTTGTCAAGGTCTGCAATTATCCAAAAATTATTGTCGTTGACATTACGTCATCTTAAAATTTAAGAAGTCAAATGTATCATCTCTCATTTTTCTGCAGCCAGTATGTTGTATCACAGCCAGTGAACAGGCTGGGCAAGACAGAAAAAATACTTTAGTCCTCATTGCGCTGTGGCTGCCGAGATGACCTGTGTTACTTGATGAGCATTGCCAAGGTGGCTACAGGTCATCTTGCTCTGCTATAAATCATATGATGGTTTGATAGCTGTATTATAAATTCTTTTTATGTGAAAAGTTGCACTTCATTAAACTGCATCTTAAAATGGGTGGGACAAGAGACATGGACATGCTTAAACTGTCCTAGCCAAGTTTTAGGTCAAGTTTTGTATGGATCGCCTTGACTCTACTCTGCATTCAAAAACTGGTGTAAAAGTGGCTTTTTAGTTTTAGAGCTATTGCTGTTTATGTATAGAAAAGGCCTCAGCTTGGCAAAACACTGTGGTGTTGCTGGAGGAACATGAAATGGTTGTATTCTTCTTTTGGTGCATTTTTTTGTTTTCTTTCCTTTTTGCTTCTTTTGTCCCCTTCTAGGCTACAGAATGACATTAGATGTTAACAGCTTGTGAAAAAGTTATCCATAACACTCAAATACCAGTGATTTCCTTGTACCAGATCTGTTGTGTACATCTGTATAAACCCAAGAGTGTATGTGACTGTAGTGCAGGGCACTGTATGTCTCAGATCCTTTGTCCTGTATATGTGCAACCTTCCAGCTGGACAGCCGTACCTGTGCTACATTTTCTGGGGGAATATCTTTGTTGCTAGAAAAAGCCCTCTTTGTAGTATTGTGGGTTGTTCCAAGGAGACAGATACTGTTCTCTGCTGTCCATGCTGTTTTCCAAGTGATTGACCAAGATCTGCCCCTATATTTTGGTCCCAGTTCTCTACTGTATTTGTTCAGGAGATTTTAGGTAGAACCAGAGCAAAATAGAAGCCTTTGGGAAAGAGGAAAGGAAAGAGGAGAAAGATACATTTATAGGGAATAGAGGCTTTGGAATAAGTAGTGGACTGAGCACTGGGTTGCCACGGTGTCTGGGAGGGCTGGGCAGAGCACAGCTACAGCAGCAAAGTGTGAGCTGGGTGGTTGAAATACTGCAGAACTCTGGTTGTACATATTTTAAATGGTGTCTGTGTCTGGGGAGGAGAGAGAATGACACATGCTAATCCTTTCCTTCCAACCTAAGTAGGCTGCAGTTAGATAATGCATGATGTGACAGATGTGTATCATAGCTCTTTGCCAAACGGGCTTTGCTTCTTCATGCACACCTTGTTCGGATTTACTAGGGCAGCTCAAAATCCAGACAGGAACCTCCTTCAGCTCAGCTGGGAAAGGTGTCTTTGGCCTGCAAATTAGTGGTAAAGAAATGTGAGTGAAGTTGGCTAATTGAGCAATTAATAGATCTCTGAATGTCACTCACTGAGAACAGAGCTGCCTTCTTGCCGTTTTCATCTAGAAGTGGGTAGGACTTTCATCCCTTTGTTTCTAAATGCAGCCTTTTAGCTGGTGTATGTGCTTTGTAACATGTAGTAAAGTTTATTCTGCCCACTTGACCTCAACACTGAGGTTTATGTAACAGAAGCTGCAGCTGGGGAATACAAATTACCCGTTTGTCTTTTTTTTTTTCCCTGGTAATTCTTAAGTCAAAATTTAATGAACCGAAATGATACGCTTTTGTATTCTCTGTAGATCTGAGTATATAACTTCAATAGTAGGTCTGGGATGGTTTGCTGACTTCTGTTTTATACTAGTGCCTGTCACAGAAGCTGAATGAAACCAGCATGATATGTCAGATTTGTCAGTGTAACTCAGAGTAGTGTCGTTCTGCTGTCTGATGCTCTGATGATTCTCTCATGAAACCATTTATCTGTGTTAAGTCTTTACAGTTACTTTACATATCCATCCTGAAGTGTCAAATATCTTCTCTTAAAGACTTTTGAATAATCTGATATGTTGAATGTTATTATCAGTCCTCTTCAGTGACAAATCCATTGAGAGCTCCCCTGTTCCCTTCAGCATATCTTGGTTTATACAAAGTGTCCACTGACTAGAGATAATATCTGAGAAACAAAATAGGATTTACACTTTGATTACAAGGGGGCTGATATCTCCAGAATACTGTTTAAGTTACAAACTTCATGTATGTTTGTAGTATCTCCTGCAACATTGACAGAAACCAAATGTGTGTAATCTTGGAAATGTAATTTTTGCTGTCAAAGTACTTTGCAAGGGGAAATTGTAATGGTGGCTTCCTGGCTTTTATCTGTAGGCTTAAAAATAGATCTGCTAAACAAAAACATTGTGGGACCTTCTTTTCTAGAGTTGATTTTTAACACTTTTTGATTGTCTTGCTTCATGGGAGATCTTTTTTCTATCTCTTCCCTCCCTATTTCCATGCACCTTTTTTTTTTTTTTTTTTCCATTTCTTGAAAAAAAGTACAGGGAGGAATCACCCAAAGGGCTTTTCTCTCAAAAAGCAGTAGTCTTTAGTTGAAAGCCACAGGACTGAAGATGTAAGCAGTGAAGGTGCTCATGGACAGAATGAGACAGTGTCAGTTCAGAAGAGCCTTACTGTTTCTCCTGAGTGATCGGCCTCCAATGCTGTTGGTTTTGATGGGTGGCCACCATCTCAATTCCTCACACAGAAGTTTAGAAGTTGTGTTGGAAGCTGGGAATGAGCACCCTCTGCATGGTTATCTGCAGATGAAAGGAAGCCACATCCTTGAAGACTGAGACCACTCTGCCCAGCAAGAGGAGCTGAATAGCTGGCTTTAGCTGAAGCAGAGCCTGGTGTTTGTGTGGAGGAAAAATAGAATAAACACAGCAATTTCTGTGGGAGTTGTAGTGGTGAAGGCAACCTCTGACAGCCTGGGTTATAAAGCAGCTTTGGTATGGGGGAAAGGAAAAAAGAGGGCCTTCTTCCAAGACTCGGCAAATATATGCTTAGCTCAGTATTACTATCCTAGAAACATCCCTGGAAGTGTCTGAAACAATATGTATCTGGACAGAGCAGCTCTGAACTTTCCCTTGTCCCTTACAGGGACAAGATCTAGCTGCCCTGGGGTCTTTTGTACTTCAGTTTAGTGCTTTGCATGCAGTGGAAACCAGACATAGAGCATCTTCTGCAGCAGACTTGAAAATAGAGGAAAAATTAGTCCATTTCTACCACCCAGAGCTGAAACCTAGCTAGGAAAACTGTCCTGTCCTGTGACTTGGAAGCTGGGATTTCATTTGCCAGGTTTCATTTGCTGAGCCTCATCTAGTAGAGGAGTGTTTCTGTGGGTAAGGTGTCATATGCTGGTGGTGCCAATTACAAACTAGCTGGAATTTCTTACCAGTGATAAGCCAGTAAAGCTGCCCTCCTAGAGGAGAGCAGCAGAGAGTCTTTTCCTCTTGGTAGCAAAGGTTTTGACAGAGTTTGCCCCATCAGAATTAGAAGAATCCAAATGTGGCCAGTCAAGGGAACTTGACTTCAGAGATGTAGCTTTGCTGAATTTGCTGCCATCAGATGCTCTGTCAACATGATTTTTCCTTTTCTGAGGTACTGTTTCTTGCTTTGTCTTGGTAAGAGCTTTAGTTTATTTTTCATTTAAGTTTCCATGCTTCACCCAGTGACAAAATGCAGTTGAGCCACAAAACCAAACAGCTGCTTGGATCTGTTTGACTCTCTTAGAGTGCTCGCTTCAAGCTGCTGCAACCTTTTCATAGCTCCTTTGTTCTGCAGTGATCAGGAGCCTTGGATTCACTTCATTTCCTGACTGTTCCTCTGCACTGAAAGCTCTCCATTTGTTCTTTCCCTGCCTTGTTGTGATTGCTGGTAGAAAGTGCTAAGAAGGCTGGCTGGGGTGCACTTAATTATTTGCCTTCCTTGCCTTTAATCTAGCTACAGAAACTCATGCTGTCACATACACCATAGTTCGGGTTGAGGAGAGGGGTTTTGAGAGGCTTTCCATGTCTGCTGCTCCAGAGGAAGGATGGTGGTTCAAGTTTTCAATGGCAGGTGTAAGTTTTTTAAGCTCCAGAGGGCAAGGTTGACCTTGTGTGTGATGGGAATGCTACAGTAAATGACTCCTGGGTAGGTGGGAGATGATGTTGACAAGTGTCTGTTCTGCTCTGCTTATTTGCTTGCTTCAGCAAGTCTGCTTAAAATCTCTGCCCAGCTGGGAAGGGGGTAGATGCCGGAGATGAATAGGGATGCTAACTTTTTGGCTCAAACACCGTACTTGAAATCCAGTCTGTGCTTTTGGAGTGTGTCTTAGTTCTGGCCCTCCTTCACCAGTGTCACACGTGCATTTCTCTGGAGTGAGATTTAGCAAAAGTATGTTTGTAAAACACTTCACTACCCATGGATGCAAATACTGTATTGTCTCCTGTCATATGCAGACCTCTTTTGTTCTTCTGTCACTTTTTTTTTTTTTTATGTTTCAAGCTCGTTGCTGTAGACCTGTGCTGCTTGGGAGGTGCAAGGAGAGCAGTGTGCTGGGCCAGCCCCTCTGGGCTGGGCAGATGTGTCCCTCTGGGCACGCAGCGCTCAGGTTTCAGTAACACAATGCTTCGTGCAGCCATGTGCGTGTGCAAAGAGCCAACTGGCTGCAGCTCCCGCCGTGATGCTCGGCTGATTTGGCAGCCACATTGATTCTGTCAAGTTACAGTATGGGAGTTAAGTCCAGCTTCAAATCCTCTCCCTTACCCGCTCGAGGAACTTGGAGTGGGGGGAGGGAGGCAGGAAGAAGCAGGGGGGGAGCTCTCTGGGGGTTTTGTGTCATTATTGGCATGGAAACATTCTGTGATTATCAGCAGCAGGGTAGTGGCAAGGGGCTGATTAGCTGTCATGTCGTCAGCATAAATAACCAGTGGGCCCCTGAGCAGGGCTCCGCCTTTTGTAATGGCTTCACGTAATCGCTGCATAACAGTTTAAAAGCAAGCAGTGTGGAAAAACAGCTGGACTGATCCTGACCCTAACTGATGTTGCCTTTTCTCCCCTCGCCAGAAGAGAAGTATGTCACTATCCAGCCGTACGCCAGCCAGGGGAAGGATGAGATTGGGTTCGAAAAAGGGGTCACCGTGGAGGTCATCCAAAAGAACCTGGAAGGATGGTGGTACATCAGGTAAAGAAGCCGTGCAACCTGCAGAAACTATGGCAGTGAGCTTTTCTGATCACTCACTGAATGTTAGCATTTAAAGCATTCTGTAGCTGGACGGGGAAGTCCGAATTGTTCGCAATGCCTCTTGAAGAAATGTAAAGAAAAGTCTGAGGTGATACAATGGTGACTAAAATAACACTACTGTGTCTGCAAAGGCTGTGGACCATTCCAGTAGGAAATGCCTTAACTTGCAGTTTTAAAGGGTTGGGTTTTTTTCTTGCTTCAAGTTAAAAGCCCATATCTGAGTTAAGATCTGTGAGACCTAACAAGGCTTTCTGTTGTATATCATTTTAATGTGTTTCCAGTATCAGAGTTATTCTGCAACTTATTTAAATCTATTTATAGCAATGCTGGAAGGCTGATTGTGATATCTTGAGCTGTTTGGGGCAAGTAGTGCTACTTCCAGGGATACAGGATCAGTTTGCTGGCTATAGCCCTTTTGCAAGCTTACCAATGGTTTCAGCTAATTTGCTTGATTTTTCTCTGTCCATATCAGATATTCCTAATGTAGAGGGACTGCATTTCAAGGGCAGGTGAAGTTATTATTGTGTATTAAATTTTGTTATGTAGTTAGAGCAGCAGTCCTAGCAATAGTGTTGACTTAAGCATCTCCTTTGTAAAGGCTTATGGAGAGACTGTAGGTTAGACTTTGTCTCAGTGATGTAGCGTGCCAGGATGACTGCTTGATGAGAGCTTTCTTCTTTTAGGTTCACAGGTTTTAGTGCTCTTCTGTGGTTCTGCCCTTGTCTTGTTATATCACATCAAACAAGATGTGATACAACAAGTGGCTTAAAATGGAGGTTTATCTCTCAGCAGTGCAGAACTTCTCATATAGTCATCTTTTTCCATTTAACATATAATTGATTTTTTCCTATTTCCCTCCCCAAGTTATAACTTGCTTTTGTTTAGATGCTGCTTGATTTATTGGCTATGAATGAGGACTGTGAAAGTGCTGACTGAAGCAATGTTGTTGTTTTTCTTGATTTCCCTTACTTAGAAGAAAAAAAATATCAGTTTTCTATCTAATGATCCCATGGAGCAAATAAGCTAATAAAGATAGCAGTGGAGCCAGGAAGGCGCTCTTGATAGGAGGAACTCAAAAATGCCTGGGTTTGGTCAGGTTACGTTTTTTTCTCCCTTAATTGTCTACAGAAGTGGAGTCCAAAGTTTTGGATTGGGGAATCGAGTGCATATTTTTTTCTGAGGGGAGAACCATTACAAGACACCTGTGGTTTATTTTTTTATTCTCTTTCTGCAGTGTAGCCTGGTTTCCACTGTAGGTTTACCTTTGCCATATCAACACTCCTACAGTTAGCTGAATTTTTTTTCCCTCTTTTTCTTACACACTCCAAAAGACGCATTTTTCTGCACCAGGAGTGCCTTCTGGAGCATCATGACACTTGCTGCAGTGGTCTGCATGGCATCTTCATTCATGGCAATCTGCTGAAAGGACAGTGGCTGCCCCAGCCACCCTGTGATAGTTGGGGATTGCAGCATGTGCTTGGCTTTTTTGGAAGAGGCATTTTGATGTGAGAAACCCTTCTTGTTGGAAGGTGTTACATGCTCCATATGTGTGATGAGTATATGGGGTGCCAGTTGTGCTCCTCTCTGCTGCCTTGGAGCACTGTGCTACTTTCTTGCTGGAGGAATAAACTCTTAGAAACGGGGTTTTTTTTCCCATGGGCAGCACTTCCAGAAATGTTGATGATGTGATCCATCTCTGCAAGCTGGTCCTTTGCAGCCTGGGTAGCTGTTCTCCAGCTTGTTGTGCTGTTTGTTACATGTAAACTGCCATGAATACTGTTAGGTATCCCTCAGAAAAGGATTCCCTTCCTGCAGAAATTTGCTTCTTCGAGTACTGAGTGCCTTTGAAGGAGCAACTCTTTCTCTTGTTGTGAGTGTGAGGGGAGAAGGGAGCAGGAGAAGAATGCACTTGAACCCTGGGCTGGATAAACAGACTGAACACGCTTCAGTCTGTAGAGAGAAAAACAAATCCAGTAGTTTGTAATGGAATCCACCTTAAAGACATTAGCTTGTTCCACCTTAAATATGTAATTTCTCCAAATTCTTGGCCATGTGCTGATCCTCATTTCCTGTCCTTCTTTTTCTTTTTCTTTTCTTTTTTTTTTTTCTTTTTTCTTTTTCTTTTTTTTTTTCCCTAGTTTGCTTCCCTCTGGAGTAATTCCAGTGCTCTGGAGCTGGAAAGCAGATGTGACTCTCAGACTTACAGAGGCACTTCTGAATTTTTTTTTTAACATTCTTATGGTTTTAATCCTTTTTTTCCTTCATGTAATATAAACAGGGAGGGGTTTGGAAGCATGAAGGAACCAAATCACTGCACCTAATTCTGAGACCCTCCCAATTCAATGCTGTACAAGCTAGATGCAATAGTGGTGTCTGTCTTTATTTTGCCCTACATGCAGTATGGCTTAAAAAAAAAAATCAGGACTAGAGAGAAATGAAAGAAAAGCTCTGTCCAGGGATCCTGCTTACTGTTGTATTGAGTTCAGTAGATCTGTGCTTCCCAGTGTGCCCATAGCTGGCATTAGCATCTGTCATTTAGATCTTGCTTTGCCTGCAGGTGACAGCCATAGATAGTATCTTGTAGTGCCCAAGTGGACTGACTGCAGGGCAAGTTGGTACCAGCATGCTAGGTAAAGCTTTTGTTACTTGCCTTCATGTCCTTCATTTTTTGGTTGCTCTGAGCCTCAGCCCGTGAGAAAGAAGTGCAGCTGGAAGGTGCTGGCAGTACTGAAATGAAGAGGAATGTGGGATGGGGTTTAAAATGTCTCCAGTAGGTTCTGAATATAAATATAAAGGAAGGAAGGATACTTGTGATTCAACTCATAAGATGTGAAATGAAAATTGTTACCGGTTCAGGACTTTGCTGAAATTGATTAAGAGTTGTTTTAGTTCTTTCACCTATAAAATGGGGAAGATCAGGGAATCTTCTAAGGTTATTCTTCAAAGGGCTCAAAGATTAACAAATTTAAGGACTGAGGTAAAAAATGTAAGCATATTTCACTTACAAAAGTAGTTCTTATTTGTGATATTACAGAAATAAACTGGTAGTTTCTGGTAACTACTGCTCAGCATTAACTTAAGGTTAAATTGGCTAACACAGGAAAAAGTAGCCTGCAACAGCCTTTCTACTGAGGGTATGTTGCCCGGAGTTATTTACTGTCCATCTGTTGCTGCTATTATTCATTGGGAAAAACTCTGTGAGATTTGAGGTGTTTCTAGCACTGGGGTTACACAAGCTGATCCAAACACATGCAGTTGGCAGGAGAACTAACAGGCCAGTACTGAACCTGCCTGTGGCTGCCTTTCTGATCTTAAACATATTAAGTCTGCCACAAACTAAGATGGATGTAAACTGTTTTTTCTTGCTGATTTTGCACAATTAAGCTCTGTTGAAAGTAACCTTTGGAACTGGAGTGCTCAGTTCATTGGCCACTGTGGCTTTCTCACAGACGGAGACCTCTACACCTCCACATTGTATAAACTCACAAATGCCTTTTAAAAAGCTCACTGGATGCAAAGGCAGCAGAGAGCATTGGTCAGCAGCTCTGCAAAAGGGCTGTCAGCTGCAAAATGGAGTGACATTGAAAGTCTTCAGGGCTGGAAAATGGCACTGGGTGGGTGATGCCTTGATGCAACAAGAATTGTGGCATGTATTGAGGCCTTTTTTCCTTTTCCTTTTTCGGCTTCGTTTGAGGCCTAGCAGAAAAGCCTGGAATGGGACAGGGTTTAATAGATCCAAATTGTTTCTTGACATGGTATCACACAGTGATGCTGTGTATGTTTTTGAAGTCAAATCAAGTTAGTACCAGGTTGCTACTTCTTGTTAGTCTCCACACATCACACAAAGCTCACAGCTCTTGCGATGCTTTCCTTTGACATCAGAGTCATTGAATAAACTTGTCACTGAACTCCCTGAGCAAGAGAGATCCTACATCTTTACCTTCATGTGTGACAGAAGGCAGGTATGTAGGGAGAAGCAGAATCTCCAGTATCTTGACTGGTCTAGATGGATGAAGAGGAAATGGCAGGATTTTGGACAGAAAGATCCTTGTCATCATACTAGAAGTAAAACAATTGTATTTGCTTTTATACAGGAAGAGTAATAAAGAAATCGAGAGAATGAAATCTACACTGTATTTTCCTGTTCTCCCTGTAAAGTCCCAGAGCCACTCTCAAGTGTGTGGATGTGGTGAGCGAGACCAGGATGAGATTTGATGCAGAAATCTCACTGAAAACCTCAGAATCCAAGTGTTGTCATGACAAAGGTGCTCACTTGCCAGGAAATGATTTGCTCAAATCCAGTGTGCCCTAGCTCCTTCCTTGGCTGTCTAATGAGGCTCCCTTTTTCAATAAAGAACCTTAGAGTCCTACTGTTTTAACCTTTGTATTTCCTTCAGATTTCCTGAGCACCAGGATTTTAATGATGCCTGCTTTCTCACTTACAGTTCAAGTGTCTGGTTTGGGTATCTTGAGAGATTAGAGAGAAGGTTTTCAGTGACTCTCACTGTAGCAAGTTAGGGTTTCATTAGGGAAAGCAGAGTTCATCCACATGGTCCTCCCTGGAGTCTGATTGTAATCTGAAATCCCTGCTGAGGTGTTAGGAATAGCAAGAGTTGGAAAAAAAGTCTTCCCTAAACCCCAACTGTAGAATAATTACCTCAGTTTGAAGTGTAGCATGATTAACTCAGGATGGTGTTTCAGGAACACGTACTGGATTCAGGTGTCTATTCACATTTCCCAGTTTATTTCTTCAAATTGCCTCTAACTTGTTCAGGAAAATGAGTCTTCATCAAAGCCATTTTTCCTCAGGCAGATTGTTTCTTGATCTTGCAATGCTAGAAGAAGCTGGGGTAGTTTAAGGGTCCCGTATGCTCCATGACAAAAAGCTCCTCATGCAGAGCTGGGAATTATGGAAGGAGGGCCAGTGTTCTTTATCATCTCAGGGATGGAGGCTTGAACCATAATCTTAAACTGCAGGCACAGGTTCTCTGTACTAGGTGCTCTATACCCTTATTTTAGCCCATTTTCAATTTCAGTTGCCACTAGGAAGTTTTCAAACTAGTTTTAAAAAATATTAAAATATTTTATTTACTAGTTTGCTTTTTACTGTATGGGAAAATACTGAGTTTGCCTAGTACTGTCTAGGGGAGGCATAAAACAAACTGGTGAAGCCCTTTACCTTGTGTGTAACTATTTCTTGTCTAGAGAGACTCCTTCCTTAGGATGATTAGTGGCTTTCAACTACACAGTTCACTGCTGCCTCAACTGACTTTAATATGTCTAATCAACAGATAATAAAATGGAGACTACAAAATCTTGTTTGAGAACTGCAAACTTTCTTTGGTGTTTTCATCCTTCACTTTTGCTTTAGATATTCTACTTGAAATGCGTGAGGGAAAGCTGTGTTCAATGTGGTGGTCTTTCCTTTTGCCTCTCCAGGTATCTGGGCAAAGAAGGCTGGGCCCCAGCTTCATATCTGAAGAAGGCTAAAGACGATCTTCCATCCAGAAAAAAGAACATAACTGGGCCAGTGGAAATCATAGGAAACATCATGGAGATCAGTAACTTGCTGAACAAGAAGTCATCTTCTGACAAGGAAGCTCAAGTAGAAAATGAGTCTGCAGAAACTCATATCACCAAGAAAGAAATCAGTTTGCCCATCCTGTGCAATGACTCTAATGGCAATGCCATGATGACTCCAGACAAGCAGGCTTCCAAACTGGCCCAGGGATCCCCCGCCATAGCAAGGATAGCGCCGCAAAGAGCTCAAATAAGTAAGGCAGTAAAGCAGTCTGGGTTTTCATGGGCTTGCAGTGAATTCTTGTTCTCTGCCTTTCAGGGCTGGCACTGCCTGTCAGCTAAGGTCCCACATGCCCTGGCCTTGCAGCCAAGTCCACACAAACAGACTTTTGCATAGCCTGTAGATGTATCAAGAGGGACTCCAGAATGTGGTCCTTCACTAGTAATGATAAAATTTAACTTCACTTTATACACGAACTGGCTGGTGGTTCTTTATCTTAGCCTATATGTGTTTACTTTGTTAATTTTTCCAGAGAATACTTTTTTCCTTTTGAATGCTCTAAGACATGCCCTTCTACCTCAGAAATGTAGATGATGTGATAGCGTGCTCAAGTTGAGGAGACCACCTGTGTCTTCTCTTGCATTTGTTCTGCTGTTTTCCTGGGGGCAAGTTGCTATAATGTTTTTACTACTTTATCTGCTAAATGCAGATGCTAATGCTGTTCTGTGCATGGAATGGCAAAATACTAGGAGAGAGGACAGTGTGAGTTTTTAGTGAATTATTTTTACTGCTGGGGGGGAAATAGGTATTAGGCTAGTCCTTTGTTGGCCAGTCTCCAATGGAGCTGGTCAGTTCCAGCAGAAAATACAATCCACTACTTTCTGGCAGTGATTTCCTCTTAAATTTGCTGGCTTAGCAGAGACGAATAGCTAAGCTACCTTGGTATTTCTAATACACCCTCATAGTTTCCTATCTTGTTTCATGGAGATGCCTTAAATATTGCAAAAACTGACTTCTATCCTCAAACTGTGTAACAGCAGATAGCTGCTGAAAAATGTGTTTAACAGTACTTGCAAAGTTAAATAAACTCACCCTGTTCCCTTTCCTGCTTAGGTTCTCCAAATCTAAGAACAAGGCCACCCCCACGAAGAGAGTCAAGTCTGGTGTGTATTGGTTTATGGTTTATCATAGCAGTGGATAGGTGTCTGGGTGCTTTGTGAGACTTTGTGCAGCTGTACAAGGTGGGAGGGATTCTTTATTTGCATGGCTGTTCCTTTCATTGTTTAAGTGTTGAGCAGACCTCAGGGCATCCGAATGATAAATCAGGTTTTCTGTTATTCAAAATGTTGCCCTAAGTAATCAGGTCTGAAGGGCGATTATGATAAAGCTGCTGTGTTCTGTGCATGAGCATGAAAACTTGTTTGGCTGATTCAGAAGGTTTAAATTTCCTTGGGTGTCCTTAGCCCAGACTGAATTTTCTGACCTTCTCTTGTGTTAAGCAATGAGAAATATGTCCCCTCCTTCCATTGCTACCACCTTTTGAGGTGGCTGAGCTTTACTCTTGTGCATGTTTAAAGTGGCTCTGAATCCTATGGAAGGAAGTATGCTACAGGAACGAGACTCCCTATGATTTCTTATCCCCAAAGCTAGAATCCTGGACGTTTGTACCAATTTGAGATTAGAACTGTCATCTTCAATAGGAACTAGTCAGTAGTGAATTTATATACAAATCATGCTAATAGCTTGTTTATCTAGGCAATACATAGTGTTCAATCTTTGCTGTATCCTATATGAGAATATGCAACTTGTGATTTTTCTGTCACCAGAGATGCCTCTTAACTAACTACAATGAATATCATATTAGCATTTTCTTCTTATTTTTCTTTGCATTTTTTTCAATTAGACTCTGTTTTGGCAAGGATATGACACTTAATCCCATGCTAAAAATAACAGTGATATTATATGTGAAACCCTGAGCATATCTGCTGTTTCCAATTATCTTCATTTAATCCAAACCATCCTATTATCTGAAGGCATTTTATTATGCTGTGCTTCTGCTGTATTTCAGCATTTATAGTGCAGAAACATCCAATTATAACATTGTTAGACACAGTTCCTAAGGTGCAGAGATGGATTCTCTGTGAAATCCCACATGCTGTGCGTGATGAAACATCAACTGTTAGTTACAGAAAAGGGTATCTTAGAAGTGGAGGAGTGGGAGAATAAAGCACAGTATGTGATAGGCCCTTCTCCCATTGATTGCTCGGGATCATTTTGTGTCTTTGTCTGTCTGTGTTTGTCTGACCTGTGGTTCTTTCATAGAACCGTGAATAGTGAAGTGTAGAAGCTGTGCAGCTTCACCATCATCTAGCTGCCCTGCAGATGAGCACTGTGCTAATCTGAAAAGCTTTCAATACTGATGTTCCTGAAAGGACCCTTATCCCATTTATCACCTTAAAAAGTAATTGTGACAAATGCTAAAATGTGGCAGCTTAATGTAAAGGCACTTAGCTTTTAGAGGAGTCTGATATGGTGCCAGAATGGCTGTAAATAGCAGTGTCCCCCTTCTCATAGAGCCTTTACAAAGGTTGTACTGGGATTGAGTAGAGGTTCTGGGTCTGTTATGGGGAGGAACTGGAATTGTTTTGATCAAGCAGTAAAGTCCTCCCCTTCTAGCACTTTAGCCTTTAGCTGGGCAAAACTAGAGGGTCTATGATACTATCCTTGTTTCTTGCTACAAGAGATGCCCATTAGCTCATATCACTGACTGATTCAGACTGTTTAAAAAGTCCACCAGCAGATTAAGCACAGTAATTCATTTGCACTACATTTTAAGATAGTGTATTTAATTAGATAGGCAGAATCTGTTAGGGTTCTGTCAAAGTGCAATTTTCTGCAGTTGTGGCATGTCATCCACAGCTGGGTCTTTCTGGATAAAACCTCAGTGTAAATGGGCTGTTGTTAGTGTGACTCCAGTGGCAGCTCACACTTTATCACTCTCAAGTACAACATTTTACTGTTCAAGTAAAGATTATTACAGTTTTAATAGTTGGTGAAGGTGGCATGAACAGTGCATATGTTGAAAGAATTTTCTCTTTTAGCCCGAATCAATACATCAGCTCCCACTCTGGAGAACTGGGCAGTTACCATTAGGAGTAGCACAGGAAGAAGGAAGAGTCATAGTGAATAAAAGTGATTTTTTTTTTTTCATACTGCTGTTTAGCTGACTGTTTCTTTGGTTTAAATGAACAAAGCATCCTATTTGCCGTAGGGTTTTCAGTTACCCAAGCCACCAGAGCCACCCTCCGTGGAAGTGGAATATTACACCATTGCTGAATTCCAGTCATGCATCTCTGATGGCATAAGCTTTCGTGGAGGACAGAAAGCAGAGGTGAGCCCTAACTGTGTATCTGGAAAAATTGTAATATTTATTTGTTGCATGGGAGTGGATTAGAAGGGGAGGAGTGGGAGGCAGTGAGTTGAGTTTTTTGTCTACATAACATGTTCCTTGTTACCTCTTAGGTCATTGAAAAGAATTCTGGTGGCTGGTGGTATGTGCAGATCGGAGAGAAGGAAGGATGGGCACCAGCATCTTACATTGATAAGAGAAAGAAACCAAATTTAAACAGAAGAACCAGTACTTTAACCCGCCCTAAGGTTCCTCCCCCAGCACCTCCCAGTAAACCAAAAGACTCTGAAGAAGGAACCACTCCTGGAGCAGTTTCTTCAGGAGATACCCAGGACTCGCCCCACAAGCTGAAATATGAAGAACCTGAGTATGATGTGCCTGCCTTTGGCTTTGACTCGGAGTGTGAAGTGAGTGAAAGTCACCATGAAGAAGGCACTCCTGAAAAACGACTGTTTCAGCCCCTCAAGCCCTCACCTGTGTCATCACTTCAGAAAGCCAAGTTCAAACTAGGAGAGTCTTCAGAAGAAGTTGCTCATGAAGAAGAAACCATTTATGAGAACGAGGGGTTCAGGCGTTATGTGGAAGATGTTTTGTCCAACAAGGAATCTAGTGGGGATTCTGATTCTCAGAAAAGCTCCTCTCTGACCTTGATGCAAAGGAGTTCCCCATGTTCCAGCTCTCCTAAATCATCACTCCTGAAGCTCAAGACAGACAAAAACATTCAGCCTGATCTTGGAAAATGTCACTATTCCAGGAGTGAGGAGACAAAACCAAGATCAGCTTCAGATGTCGGCTTACGTAGCGTGCCAAGAACAGGCATGAAGAAAGATCCCGGGCAGAGTCCTTCCATCAGAGCAAAGCCAATCGTTAGGCCTAAACCCTTCCTGAACAAGACAGACTCTCAGAGCCAAGAAAAGATGGATATTAGCACTTTAAGGCGTCAGCTGAGGCCAACTGGGCAGCTCAGAGGTGGACTCAAAGGTTCAAGAAGTGAAGAGTCTGCAAGCCCCCCCTGCACAGCTTCTGAAAACCAGGATGACCCTGTTCGGAGAAGTTCGGCTGATCTCATCACAGCTCCTTCCCGTGGCATCTTCTGCTCCAGCCATACAGCCAAAACTGAGCAAGAAAATGACTCCAGATGTTTCTATGTGACCACTGACTCATACCAAAAGGTACAGGATTCTGAAATTTGCTTCCCAGCAGGAGTAGAAGTGGAAGTGCTGGAAAAGCAAGCCAGTGGATGGTGGTACCTGAAGTATGGAGACGTGGAAGGCTGGGCTCCTTCCCATTATTTGGCTCTCCCTGATAACCAGCGGGAAACTACATCAGCAGAGACTGATTCCTCTTTTGCTAGGAACAGGAAAAATGAAAACAAGTCAAACAGTTTAGAGAAGATAGAGAAGAGGGTTCAGGCTTTAAACACCATCAACCAGAGCAAACGTGCAACACCACCCATCCCAAGCAAACCTCCGGGTGGGTTTTCAAAAGCATCAGGGCCCGTTAAAATGAGGAATGGTGTGAGGCAACTTGCTGTCCGTCCTCAGTCAGTGTTTGTCTCTCCACCACCAAAGGATAACAACCTGTCGTGCTCCTTGCGCAGAAATGAGTCTTTAACAACTACAGATCAACTTAGGACCGTCCGTCGGAATTCCTCCTTCAGCAACGCGTGGTCACAGCCTGGCGACACAAAGGGAAAGCAGCCGGAGCGGCTGGGCACAGAGAGCTCTGAGACCACCTCCAACCTCCCCACGCAGAGGAATGGGATCCCTGTGTCCACAGTCAGGCCAAAGCCCATTGAGAAATCCCAGTTCATCCACAACAATCTCAAGGACATCTATGTTTCCATAGCAGACTATGAAGGGGATGAAGAGACTGCGGGGTTTCAGGAAGGTGTCTGCATGGAGGTCCTTGAAAGGAACCCAAACGGCTGGTGGTACTGCCAGATAATGAATGGCATGAAGCCATTCAAAGGCTGGGTGCCCTCAAATTATTTGGAGAAAAAGAACTAATATTGCAATATCTTTAACCTCCCTAATTTATACTGTTCCTGCTGTGTACATGTGGAAAAAAACAATTGCTACACAAAAAGACGTTTCCCTGTGCTCCAGTTGGTGCAGAGGAGTCTATATGAGGACAAATCTGCCATGTTTTGAAGAGGTTTGTCGGGTTTACATGTTGTAAGCAGCGACGAGAAAGATGCAGCATAGTCAAATGCCTTTTTGTGAAGTTGTTAATAATCTTGTATGTGTAACAGGGTATGACATCCCATCCTTCCCATCGCTGATAGGAAACCAAATGTGTGCCTTTTGTGAGCGAAATACACATGCATCTACCTGGGGAGTTCTGTGCCAAACTGTTTTACAATCTTGGCTCCCTTTCTCCTCGTTCTTGTCCATACGTGGAATACCCAAGAATTTTGGATGCTTTTCCACAACTTAGAGTGAGAAGCAAATGAAAGTTTGTAAAACACAGAGGGACTCTAATCCTTTGGAGATGTTCACTTATTTTTTTTTTTTTACTACACTCAACAGTTGGTAGGTCCAGAGTTGGAGCCTTTTCATCGTGGAGAGTTTTGGTCTCTGACTTCAGTGTTGTTACCGCTAACTCGCCGGAAAAGGCCATCAGGTGGTGTGGGTTGGGGGCTTTTTGTTTCCTTTCATTCTGTCCTGTTCTTTGAGTTGTGATTTCAGGTGTTCAAGGGCAGTGATGCCTACTGGTGCTTGTAGAAACAAACCTACAAACCCCTTGCTTAAACATGTCTTTTACTGTGTAGGCTTCATGTTTGGTCCTGTGCCTGACTCCTGCCAGGTGGTACTGGTTGATTCTCTTTCCAGAGTTGGGTTTCTCAAAAGTTATCAAAGTCAACAAAGTCCCTTAAGACACTAAAGACCAAGCTGTCAGATGTGTTAATTCTTGTTTTGCCCTCTGGTCCAAATCCAAGGGTGCTGACTGCTGGCAGGGGCCCACCAGGATATTAGTGAGAAATATTTGTAACCTTCTGCAACATCAGTGTTTACAATGAGTGGGAAAAAAAAAAAAAGCCATCAAACTCAGTCTGCACATAATTTGTATATTTTTGGGGAATTGCTTTTGTGTTTTGTTTTTGTCTTTTCTATGCATTCTGGGTTTACTGTATTTTTTTTTGTGTGTGTGTCTGGTTTTACCAGAAAAGACTTACAACTGAAGTAGGAGCCAAATATGTGTTTCTGTTCCCACTTGAATCCAAAGAGTACATTTGTACTGGAAAGTGGGCGTGGGCTTCTCAGCCTCAGAGATTTAATATCAAAGTAATTTGGTCCACAATGCGTCTAACCAGGAAGCTGCCTCTTCTAGTTCCAGTTCTGTTTGCCTTTCTTAAATCTTGTTTTGAAATGTGGCACACGGTGTGGGTGCTGTGGGAAATGGAAGAGGTATCCATTGGAAAAGGCTAGGAATATGGAGTTATTTGTGAGGTAGCCTTGTACTGTAAACATAATTTACTAAATCCCTACTGTGCTTAAGGAAGTCTGCTTGGGGGTTTTCTTAAATGCCCTTGTTAATCACTCAAGATCAGTATCTAATTCCTTTAAATAATAGGTGGCATTGTAAATCTGTTGGGGGGGTGGGGGGAGGCAGACCGTTTCACTACTGGTTTACACAAAGCATTACGTGTCCTTTTTTCCACCAGAGTTTCATACTGAATTGGCTTGGAAGTTAAAGGTTATAAAGGCTTCAGAATAGCTGGGATCAAGGGGCTGAGTAAAACAGCACAACAATACCGTATGTTACTAGAGACGTTTCACTGCCAAAAAAAAAAAATTAGGAAATTTATATGTTGCTCTTGTCTTTTTCCTTTTTTTTTTTCCTTTTCTTCTTTTCCTTTTTTTTTTCTGTTTGTGTGTGTGTGTGGTTTGGGGGTTTTATTAATTTCCATGATAACACTGAGAGAGTTGCCTACAGCTGATGTGGCTGATGTCCTTTCAGTAGCTGAAACAACACCCAGGTGCCACAACTACAGGCTACAAACAGTGCTGTGGTTCCAGCAGCTCTCTGCATGCAGGTGGGGAGGGGAGGCTGTTCGTTTGGGATCCCTTTAAATTGTGGTGGCAGGAGGAGGAGGTGTAACTGCACAACAGCTCATATCACAGTGCGGGGTCCTCTTTGTACCTTAATGTCTCTCCATATGATGTGTAATTATATGTCCAGTTAGCTACGTCTTACTGGATGTGTATCTGAGACATGGTGGCCCTGTCTCTCATACTTCTCCCCATTTTCAGTTGTACTGATATGGTAGCAGCCATAAAAGACTGCTGGAGCTGTTGTGAGATTGTAATAGAAGTATTATATTCTTCTGCTGGACAGTATTAAATAGAGCAATACATAGAGTTATCTGCTAGATTGCAGTACTAATAGTAGTGAGTTAGTGATTCATATTAATGTTATGATTTATTTTAACAATAATGATGCGGAAGTGGTTCATTATTTTGAATTAATGCACTTTAACAATAAAAGAAACCAAAATGGAAGCCAATGCAGAGAACTAAGTGCATTATTTAAAGGTGCAGTATATAATTAACATTTTCTTGAAGCACATATTTATTATGAATTAACTTATTATTTAAAATATTCTAAAGTTTTGTTTAAAGACATTCCCACTAGGTCATCTCTTTGGGGGGATGTAAAGCACAGCTCCCAGATCTTCTGCATTGAGCCACTGAATTCTCTGAGTATGGTATGGCCTGACATGAGCCCCTATCCAAGGAGGGAAGAGCAGCAAGGAGACAGAAGAGCCCAGACTACTGGAAATACTCAGATTTACATCCAGCAAAGCCAAACCCAGGGCACCTCTGAACTGCAGGAGTGCTTGCAGGGTCTGGGGTGGCACAGGTGTTTTTGGCAGACAGTTCCAGTGCCTGGCTGCCGTGTGCCTTGCACAGGGCTGGCCCCAGTGGATGTAAGTTCTCAGTGAGGCTCAGGTTAGGAGGCTTCAGGATCTGCCTGAGACAGCTCTGTAAGAGACGTCTGTCTGTCCCACAGCTCCTGTTCATCTTGCTGGCTTGCTTCTCCAGCCCTGGCTTTCGCAGGGAGGTGGTTTGCAGTGCTCCGGGCAGGGCAGGGTGACACAGCGTGCGGGTGCCAGCGGCGCTGCCAGGGCTTTCTCAGGCAGCTGCTCCATGGCTCACTTGCTGCTTTATCCCATCCCAAAGGCCTCATGCCCTCCTGAGGAGAGGCCAGACCCTGTAGATGGGCAGAGCCACACTTTTGGCCTCCCTCTTCCCTCGCCTGTACCAGCAAAAAGGATGGAGTGCAGATGGCCTACTTGGTGCTAGAAATTATTGCTGGCCACCACTTGGCATGCTGGCTTCCACCCTGGTGGAAAAGCTTCCATATGGGCTTCCCTTCACTTCATAGTTGTTTTGGCTGTTTGTATTTAAAAGGACACTTGTAAAACAAATACTCCCAATGCAATTTCTCCCACTCCTGTCGTACCATTATCATAGCATCTCTCACTGAGATGCTCTCTTTTTTTTTTTTATTTTTTCAATTGAGAGATATCAGGAAAATAATTATTTTTTCCATCAATGAGCAGCTAGTTTTGGTCAGTTCTACTGATACCTGAAATAGCAAGCCCTTCACTCTTACCGGTAAAACAGAGGGAAAGGACTTAAGCTACATCAGAAAAGCTGACTGCAGGGCAGGAAAACCTGGCAGAGTACTCAGAGGACAGAGTAGTGCTAGAAGTGTTTTAGCTCTTTTCTAAAAATGTCAATGTCACCTTTTATTTACTAAATTCGTCAGAACTGACACTGGATTGGGAGCAATATTTAAATGTAATGTACACCTCAGTGAACACTCAGTGCAGAAATCAATAGTACTGTTTAAATTTCTTTTTCTGGTTTATTCCTCAACCAGATTATTAAGAGGAAGAGTCTGCAGGGCTTGTGCAAAGCCATTTGCAGCTGACGGGGGCCCTCCTCTGGGGGGAGAGGCAGCTGCTCTTGCTGTCTTGCTCTCACCCACTTTCTGTATTTTCCAAAAAGTCTTGAATTTGGACCAGCAGAAATTCCAAACTCCAATGCCAGAGAACAAAATTAAAGAATGTGAAAATTGTGTCTTGCTGTATACTGCAACTTTAATAATAATGAGCACTTCTGAGTTCATTATTGAGGTTTATATAATGCCTGAAAAGTTTGTTTGCTGGTTTCCCTTGTCTCCCCTTTCAAAACACTTTACCATAACAGCAAGAGTCATGCATTTTGTTAGGAGTCCTTCCCCATGGGAGGCAATTCCCGTTCATTGTTTCAGCCGTCACTCCATGCAGTGGGTGAGTGCAGTCATGTACCAGTCTTTGCAAGCCAAACCTTTCAAGATAAGAGATGATGAGCACATGTTGGGGTACTTAACTGATGCGTTAACAGGAAGTTTTTAAATTAATGTATTCAATAATAGCAAATACACAATAAGAAAAGATTGGAATTGTCTTGCAGCTAGTCTCTTCAAAATGGAAATTTACATCTGCATGGGTACAGCTAAAAAATGCATTTGTCCCTTGTGGATGTGTACCCCTAAGACTCCTTCCATTATGATGCTATGAAGTTTGACGAAGGCATTATATAATTGTTTTCATCACTTTCAGATGTTAATGAATCATATTTTATTGTAATATATATTCATTGCTTTCCTCAGTTAAAAAGAAAGTTACTGCTATTATCTTATATGAAAAACAAGGGAATTTGATAAAGCATTCATTATTTTCATATTACTAGTATTAACAGAATAGAACTAGTACTATTTAATTTTAGATCTTCATAGCTAGCTTGTTAATAACTCATATTTTCCTGTGTTGTATCCTACTATTTTTTCTATTTTTTCCCAAATATTCTGCATTCTCAAGAAAAAGCAAATCCAATGAGTGGATAAGTGCAATATTCATAGAATAAACAGGCCCCTCATCCAGGACTTGGAGTGGAACGTGCAGTGTGAAATGTTTGCAATTCTCTATTCATGCACTCTTAGGGAAGGGGAAATGCAGGGGAGGGGGCAACTGGATGAAAACAGGACCCTTGGGTAGGTAGAGATAGATTGACAGCTGGGATGGTTTGGGTTGGGAATGGCTGCTTTCCATAAAAAAGCATCACCTGCTAGTGAAAGTGTAAGGATTATGCTGCACGTTGCCAGGATTATGTTTGGAATGTGCATTAACATCCTTATCAATACAGGACTTCTGAGCTATGCTTGAAACACTCTGTGTGTCATCCATGCATGATTCTGTCTTCTGGTTTGTCTCTGCTGGTTATGTCCTCTGTTGTGCTTCAGAATTGGTAATTTCAGAAGGGAAAAATAATTCTGCTGGTGCAGTCCCGAGTTTGGATATATTATTACTTGTATTTATTGCAAGACCTATGGGAATATTTTTACAGGTCATTTCTTTTCTGTCCTTACTGTTAACCTAAGAAGGAAAAGTTTCCCTTTTATGTGGGTTAATTCTCACCTGCAGAATTTCACAGATGTTTTGGATATTGATTTCATATTTCTTGGCTTGCAAAGGTGGATCTCTCAGGTCGTAAATAAAGTTGGGCAGAAACTTTGCTCTTCAAAAGAGGTATTGTCTTAAATTCTATTTGAATGGAGAACTTCCGTCTGTCAAAAATAATGTGACTTTACAGGTAGGAGCAAAATCTACCACCTTTGAAAACTGGACAATTTTTGTAAGGTGCAAGAGAAATGTGAAAGCCAGAGCTCTTGACTCTCTGAGCTCTGGGAAGTACATCTCCTGTGGCTCTAGTTCATTACTCTGGAGTGGGGATGTACCTCGGTTTTCTTTGAAATTTTTGTCCTGCTGTTCTTAAGTTTGTCAGAATGCCTTAATATTACCAGAGACCTTTTGCATTCAAACAGAAAAACTGAATTCTGCAGTTGTACTGAAATAGTATCAAACACGTGATTTTGGAGAACTTCTAATACTTCACCAATTAGGAATCTGGTTTTGAGGAGCCAACTTAATTCTTTAACATGCTCTTGTCTAAACTGGCAAGAAGCCCACGAGCATCAGTAGAGTTACACTGACAGAAGACCCTTGTGGGTGCTCAGCATGGACTGTTCTCAGCAAAAGCAAGCTCTGTGCACTCTGTTCCTACACCTCCAAAGGGTGCACAGGACTGCTTGGCCTTGGTGCTGCCCTGCCATCATCCACTCTTTAAAGCCAGCTGGAGCTTTGCTGCTATTTGCTGGTGGTTTTCCATCACCAGCAGCTCCTCTGTCAGCTTCAGATGCTATTTAGCCATGTAGTGAAGTACTGTGTATCAGTGCTGTATTGATGGCTGCCATCATAGTACCAGTATGATGGTCTGAAAGCATTTGTTTGTCGAAGTCATTTTGTTTTCATTTGGTTTTCATTGCTTGCTAGAAGCAGGGATCAGCGCTGCGATGATGCATGGGGAATGTGTCCGCACACTTGATCTGTTTGATGGCCTCTGCTAACGCTGCCCAGTGCTTGTGTTGCTCTTTCTCTTCTTCTGTGCTGCTCAGTAGTCGTGTCTGTTGTGTGTGTAATCTTCAAATAAAGTACTGTACATAAGGCCGGATCCAGGAGCCCCCCAGTCAGCTGACTTAGGGTTGGGATGTAGGTTGCTGTTGCTGCTTTTCCTCCTCCATCTTAGACCCAATTTGGAGCAAAGTGCAGGTGTCTGTAAAAAGTCACCCGTAACTCTACTTTGGGTGTCAGTTTTGCAGGGTGTGCCAAGGGTGGAGCGAGGAGATCTTTTCTCTTGGGTGCCCTGGCATCAGGGCTGGGACTCTGCAGCAATTCCCGGAGCGGAAGCTGCGCCGCACTGCGTGTGGACATGGCTGGCATAGTCAGAACAAATTAGTTTCCCCCATTTTATATTGTCAGGGTTGGGCTGGTCCCATCAACTATGTTCTTCATTTGTTCTTGCATCAAGGTAGTGTTGTTTTTAGTTGGAGAGTGCAATTTTTTTTTGTTTTGTGTTTGGTATTTTAATAAATTTGGTTTAAAGCTTCACACTGGCGTTTTACATACCTGTTCTTGTCAGCATAAGCCACTACTGTCCTGAGTTGAGATTCCTGTTTGTTACTGAATTAAAATTATGGGAATTATGTTGATCATTTGGAAAGAAATTAGAAAAAATTAGAAGTAACTATATTGGCAGGGGAGAGATAGATAAAATATGAGGAAAAAGATATTTCTAATAAGTCCATGAATTATTTGGTCCAACACTGCAGGTGCTTTCTCGAAAAAGATGGTTTAAATACATCACTGCTCTGTGATAGGATTTTTTGTTATTGAGAAAAGTTGATTTTTTTCAATCCCTAATATACTATGATAGCCTGTATCCTGAAGCCACCAATCCACCAAAAGAAGACAAACATAGGTTATATGCTTGTTGTAGTTGAGGCAGTTAGTGTGTCTGGGAGATTGCATACACTGAGGTTCAGCTGGTGGAGTGGGCAAGCATGTCTGTTCTAGACCTGCCCATGTTGGCAGGAACAGCCCTGTGCTAGTGGTGTTTCTGGAAAAATGTTGGCTTTGGTGACCTTTCCCTGGTGCTCAGGGTTATTTGGTTACAATGCTACCTGTCTTGGTCCCTGCTTGGTGGAGGAGAAAAACAGATGGAAGGGAGAATCACTTGGCGCTGAAAGAAAATTTTAAAAATCTAACATTTAATATTTAGGTAAATATTTCAGGGTTCTCCAGATAGTTCCCATCAAAGCTGTTATCGACTCTATATTTGATGCCTGAAAAGTAAGCAGTGTGGCAGCATTCTCTGTGCAAACAGTTCTTTTGTGGTTGGAGAGCTTGTTGTTGAACTGCTTCTTGGTCACTGGGGAAGTAGCAATAAATAAACAAAATCTCATCATCACCCTTGGGTAATGACTAGAGGGGTATTGAATTCTGTCCTGACTCTGGGTCCCCCAGAACACATTAATTTGGTTTGCTTCTGTCCCCTTGAAGCAGGACAGAATAGTGCAGTCACTGGAGTTTAGCCTGTAGCAATTAGTAAACTGGAACAAATAAAAAATAAAAGAAAAATAAACCTTTTAAAAAATGAAGTATTTCAGTGAATAGCTGACTTTACTGCTTCCTATCTTGGACTTTCAGGGAAAGAGGAAGTTAGAATTGTTTCCAATTGCTAGGAGGAAGTTTTCTGTGTCATGCTAAGCAGGCTTGCTGAAAAGTCTTGCTCATTACTTGTAATGAGTTCAAACCTGGAATATTGCAAAAGCAAAGCGTGTGTAGCATTATAATGACTTTTTTGTACTGAGGGTGCAAAGTGAATGTTGTGGGGCCAATTGTATACAGAGTAAGTGCATTTCTGCTGTCTGGCTGACTGGCACATGCCATCAGTGCTGTTCATTAATTGCAGACAGCAGTGCTTATTGCTAGCAGTGTTTAGGGAGAATCATGCAGATGAGCCTCCTTAGTTATGGCTCAATATCAAATGTCATGTCAGGAGAAGTCCTGCCAGCAGCTTGATTGATTGCTGCTTTGGCTGAAGTTTAGATGCAGATAACTCCAGGTGGGTGTTAAAAGCAGCTCAGATGGCTGTGAACATCTGAAGCTGTTTTCAGAGCTGTTAGTTAGCCCAGATTACCTCTGCAAACTGTGGGTAGTGAGTTACTGGGAGCCTAAAGCTGTTGGAGAAGGAAGGCTGAAATTTGTTTGAGCTATTGTGCTCCTCTGCATTAGCAGGGCAATGGCACGCGTCTGGACTGGAAGCTTCTCAAGGGTTTGCTGTCCCAAATTTTTAGTTGACCAAAATTAGGAAAAAAAAAAATAATGGATCTAGGCCTGGTCTAAGTGAAGTTTTGCAGTGGGTTTCTTGAGTGTTTGATGTTCTTAATGTGACCTTGAAAACAAGATGCTGTTGTCATTTTTGTGTTGGTGTAGAGCTCCATTTTTCAGTGGTTAGGTGGTGGGAATGTACCTGGTGGGAGCTTGGAATCTTGGGAGAGTATGTCGGTGACTAGAGGTAGAGGAATGTGTGGCTGGTCTTAGTGTGTGTGTGGTCAAGTTGGTGACACTTTTTTGTCTTTGTTTTGTTTTTAATATGGGAACCAATTTGTCTGTTCTGCTTGGGAAAAGGTCTAGAAGTTGGTGTGGTTTCTGTTGCAGTAAATATGAGAAGGAATTAGCTGAGAGCTTGTTTGTTTGGTTTTTTTTTTAAGAGAGTTTATGGGCAGGAGACCATTTAGTTTGTTTTGGGTTGCAAGTTAAGCTAAGAGAGGAAGAAAATGAGTCTGGGGAAATCCTTTTTTTGTGGTAACAGCTTTGGACCATATTTTGTTGTGGCCTCTGATCCAGCTCCACTGAATGCAGTGGAGTGAATATTGTTGATCATGTAGATGTTAAAGCTTTTGGTCATGAATTAATTCTTAGAGAGGTGACAGGTATCTTGACATTCACAGCATGTCAAATGTGAGCTAGAGACAGAAATAATAACTGTAGCTTCAAGCATTGTTCAGCTTTTGTTTAATGAACTTGAGGTGCTGACCAGTTGGATAAAACTGTACAATGGACAACTCCTGCAAGGGTCCAGATGTGCTTGGGTCTATGAGAGTTCTTCCTAGGAAAGGAAATTATATGCATGATAAAAAAGAATTGCCTTTCACAGTCATCCCAGTAAAACTGAAATCCAGGAAAGTGACACTTTCTGCACTTAACAGTATCTTTTGCCATGGATGGCAAGAGTTATTGTTAGTGAAGGATTAGATGCCTCAGTCTGTCTGAACTGGCACGAAACAGATCTTTTTGTGACCAGTGCCTGAGTGTGTGTGTTAAGATTTGTCAAGACTGGATGCAGATTAGAGAACTAGTTAACAAATGAGCAACTTTTCTGTGAGCCAACACAAAAGACGTATTAGCAGTGAGGAAAGCACTGGTCTCCTTTCTGCCAAGTGACTCTCTAGAAATTTCCCTCAGGCTTCAGCACAAATCAGTTGGGACCTGTGAGGATTTGGCTGATACATACTGGGGGCCTGTTTCTGTGACTGGGACAACAGAAATGTGGCTTTGTCCTTGCAAGAATTAATGAAAATATCATAGTAAAATGTTTTAATTTCCTCTGGATATGACAGTGGTGGGGGGAATGAGCTGTGGAAAGCATAATCTCCCCCTTAATCCAGATTTGCACTTTACTGCAGTGCCCAGACCAGAACTATATCAGAGCTGTCCTCATGGCTGTGCCCTGTGTGGGACAGGGAGTGCACTCAGAGGGGCTGCCCTCCTCTCTGTGCCATGACCAACTGCTTGCTCAGAGAACTGCAAAACAATGTAAAGTAATTGAGGTTTGGGGTTTTTCCCTAGAGCAGTGTGTTCTAAAGCAGTGAAGTAAAAACAAGTGCTTGTTTGGGAAATTTTAATCATGTCTCTGTCAGTAAAGGTGAAAAATTTGTATGGGTCTCTCAACGGAGAATGAGAAACACCATCTGTCTTGGGCAATTGTACATGTGAAGATGCAAAACAAAGACTTCAGATTACTGTGCCTAAAAGTAGATCTCAGCATTTCTCTGTAGGCATTTGTTAGAGCTGTTATTATTTTAGAACTGAAGAGCATTTGATAATGGTTAATCAGAACTGCTCAAAAATTCCTGCAGGAAAGGAAAAGACAGTTTGAGTTCTGGACACTTACAGGAGAGGGAGTTGTAAGAAACATAAAATATTGCCAGGTGCTTTATGAATTTAATTTTTCTTCTAGGATTATCACAAGCCCTTGTGACTGTGTCCTGGCATACACTGGTGCTGTGGCGCAGCAACTGGTCAGTGACACCTCTTTGCAAAAATTCAGAGCCTTGCGTCTGATGGGCACATGTGTATTGGAAAACATGAGCCTAAAAAGGCCTTGCAGTAAACTACAACTGTTAAAAGAACTCCTGATTTGCATATTCCAGATAAGCTGAAATAACTTGCATTGAGGCAACTTCAGCTCCTTCGAGGCATCTGCCATCACCCACCGTGGCAGCTCACAGGTGCTGCAGCCTGACAGGTGCCAGAGGGTGGCAAATGTTAGTGGAGAGGGAAATTCAGGATGCACGCTGTCACTGCTCTTCCTGGTTCTCAGCCATGCCTGAAGTCAGAGCTCTGCTGGGCCAAAGCAGGACCAGACCCTTGGCACAGTGTTTGCCATGTCCCACAGAGCTCTGCCAAATGCTCCGAGTGATCTTTGCTGACCTGGCTGCTGCTGCCCAGCCAGGATGCTCTCCACTCCCTGTGTGCAGGACCCTGGGAGGTTGAGGGACTGCCAGCATTTGCGAAGTGTTTTCTCAGAGACATTACAAGTTCTTGCATTGTGAACCTCTAATGTTTTCAAAGACTCAGGCAGAAAGGACTTGCTAAGTAAACTGTACCTGTCATCTCCCAGTTCATTGATTGCTTGGACCAAAGGTGGTGCTAAATCTGATCTTTGTCTGTAATATTTATATTTTGTTGGACTTTTTTTTTTTTTACTGTTTAATAAAACAGATGCAGTGTCCTTCTTACCTGAGAAATTTAGTCCTAGCTTGGGACATGGCAAAACTCCCTGGACCTTCAGGGCCCAGGATTGTTGCCTGTTACCATTTGAGCAGGCTTGCAGTGTCCAAGGGGAGGTGGGAAAAGGGTACTTTATCTTCAAATGCTTGCAGACTGTAAGAACTGACTTGTGATTTGTTTGTTTGTTGGTATTTTGTTTACAATGCCTCTTATGCCCTAAGGAAAAATAAATTTTTGACCTTTTTAATTGTGATCCAGTTGGTTTGTTTTGTTGGGATTTTTCTTCTAATTTCTTCAGTACTGCTTTGATTCCGCTTGAATTCTACTAAATTTATCTTTCCCAGAATAACTTGTAATTTGTGCATTCATGTAATTGCAAATTTCATCTACAGGACCTTCTCTTGTTCCCTGGCCAAAGTTGTAACGGTATGCTGCATATTTGTATTTTTTCTATTCCACAAAGTATATGGAAAAGTCACCTCAGACCTGAAGAAATTCTGTCTGTGTTGAGCAAGTTCTTAAGGTTTACAGTAGTCAAGGGAGGATGTTTTTTGGAGAAGGATAGGTTCAAAATAAGAAGAGAAGCGTAGTTTTCCGAAAGTGTCTTTTGGTTCTGTGATTAGAGTTGCTCTGCGAGGTGGGATGAGCCCTGTGTGCAGTCTGCAGAGCAGGTGGTGCTTGAACCTGGGATACTAAGGTCTGATCCTGCAAGGTTTCTGGCCACTGCTGACTCCTCTTACCTGTCTCTGAAGGTTGGAGGCCCAAATAGCACAAGTAGATCATCATTGCTGTGTAAACAGCAGACGGGTAAAACTGAAGTTTCTGGTAATGGGGCCACTCTCCTTATGCAGGGAAATCTCTTGGGGATGCCAAAGGCAGTGGCTTAAGGGATATATTGGGGGAGGAGGTTACAACAAGGGATTTAGTAGAGGGGTAACAAGGGTTTTTTTAGCTCTTCAGTTCCCAGCCTGACTAGGAGATGTTCCTCTGTGCTGGCATGGTGCACAAGGAATCCTGTTTGGGCACCCCAGCTCTCTGAAAGATGCCAGGAACTGAACCTGATGCAGCACACAGTCCTGAGCACAAACGTAGTGGCAAGTGTGCCCCCCCCTTCCGTTTGTGAGCCAGCCAGCTTGAAATGTTTTTTTTGGGGCTGGTGCAATCACTATTTACTAATGTATTCCCTTGTACACTGCCACTCACTATTCATTGCTCCTCTCTTGCCCATTTTTCTCGGAGAACCACTAACAGAATTGTGCTGCACTCAAGACTGAATTTTTATGGTCCTACTTTAGTGTATTTGCAGTGTTTGTTAAAATCGATCTCGTGAGGAGCAGAGGCTGAGTTCCGCCCGGGCACTGAGCACCAGGTGGCGATGCAGGACCAGTGCTGCAGCTCCTGGACCACTTTCGGAGCATCCTCCCTCTCGTGTTCCTCCCTCCCGCTGCCGGGACACCCCGGGAGCAGCCCTGCATGGGGCAGCGGGAGCGCCGCGCTGCCGGGATCCCCTCGCTCGGGAAGGTTCCTTCTGCTCCACAGCTGGCCTTGGTGGAGAATAGTTCAGGAGCAGTGGCGAAATGGCAGCTCTGGTTTGGATATGGCAAGGTGATGGTGATGGGCTGGGGAGGGCGAGCAGGGCAGGGTGACTCCAGCGGTGCTCCGCATATGAGGATTGAAGCTCACTGGGGCTGTTGCATGTGGCAGCAGCATGAGGGGCTGCACAGGCTGAGGCTGGCAGAGGGGGAACCTGGCGGATGTGCCATGGTCCCTCTTGCTGATGCCAAGGAAGGGGAAGATCTGAGTTTGGCCCAGAGGCATTCACTCCTCCTAATCTGTGGCAGTGCTTGGGCTCAGCACACCGGGAAAGCCAGTGCCACCAGTTTCTAGGGCATTCTGTGTTGTGCAACCCTGTCCCGTGCTCCTGAGGGAATAAGGAGGCTTTCCAGACCCACTAGAGGTCCTCCTGTCCCAGGGAAAGCAGGAGCTTTGGAGCTCTTGGAGGGCAGCACACAGCTGTGCAGACCTGCCTTGCCCCAACAGCTGGGATCTCCTCAGGCTGGTGTTGGAGAAGTGGTTTCATTTTACCCAGCCTGGCATGTTTTAGGCTACCGAGGAACTGTTAAGAGTGGAGTGGCTTCAGCTGGAGAGGCTGAGGACACCACTCCTGGGATGTCCCTGGCCCTTGGCAGTTGGAGCACCCACACTGAGGGAGAAGATGCCACCTTAAATATGTCGTGTGACAAGATTGTGACCCAGATAGTCTCTCATCTACTGAATAGTTAAAAAGATGAGGAGAAGATCTCACATTTGTGGTACTGTAGATGTGCTCCTGAACAGGTACCTGCAGCAGAGGATTGGGTTTTGAGGGAACTGGCATGACCTCTGGAGAATCCAAATTCCCTTTGGGTCCTTGTGTCCCTTGCTACATACTCAGGAAGCATCTGCATCTTACCTCAGCATCTTGCTTGGCCAGACCACAGATTGTCAGTGGGTCTTCTCAGCATGTTCAGGGCTGGGATGGTACCACTCTGCCTCATCTTCAGCCACCCCACCTGTCCCCTCCTAGGCTGAGCAGTGTGTCCTGGGTTTCCTCTCGGCACATGTTCTCGTGCTGGTAGAGGGTGCTTTTTTGTGGTTACAGAAGAGACTATAAACAGGGCAGTGAGAGTAAAGAAGCTGTGACTTCTCTCTGGGGAGGGCATGAAGAGGCTCAGGAGCGTGCAGCCTAAGCTTTCAGGAATGCTGTTAGCCCTTGCTTTTACTTCCTTTATTCCTTACATGTGGGTGGTGTCTGCCAAGGTGGTATTAAAATCCACCTCCCAATGCTGTCCCATCCTCAAGCACTAAAGGAAAGCCTGAGATCTCTCCACCCAGCTCCCCCTAAGCAAGAAGCTCTCATGCCACCCTTGCTTTTACCTCAGCCTCTCACTGTGCTGGCCATTGTGTTTTGCTGCTCTTATGAAGTGGTAAATACTCTGTCACCAATGTTGCTGTAGGATATCTAAATCAACTTTATTCACGATCACAGTTATCCAATTTTTCACAATGAATTATTCTTGTCTTTAAACAGAACACAAAACATCTAAAAGTAAAGCAATGAAATGCAGATGACACAACACGGAGGTACATGGGAACCTACACCAGTCAAACAAAACAAAATACTGGGATTTTTGTAATTTTTACTGGTTTTGCTGGTTTGTTTTTTTTTTTTTTTTTCCCTCCCTGGAGAGAGCCTTTTTCTCATCCCTGCTTACAGCTGGAGGCCAGCCTATGCAGGGGTAGGACTGAACCCCAATTTGTGAACTCAGATGCTGGGGGAGCTTTCAGCTTCTCCTAACTCCTAGAGTTTGGTCCACAGTAAAACAAACACAGTTAATATATTAAAACACTTTCAATTCAAAGGGTGAAAAAGGAATTTACACCACTGCACTGCTACCCATGGATGGAATTTCTTGAAAAATAAAATTTACCCCTTGGCTTTCCCTGCATGGAGGGGGACTGGTCCCACTGGTGTGGTAAAGGCTCGGGAGGCTGCTTATTGCACGTTTCCCCACATCCACTATTTCATCAACACCTTTTTGCCCCTTGGGTTCCTCCTTTTTGAAATCTTTACACTGGAGTTTGTGTAACAACTGAAAGAAGCTCCCTGTGTGTGCTGGTCACAGCTGGAGCTGGCTGTGTGCCTGAGGACCAGCGGTGCTCCTTGCAGGGCTGCTCTGACTTCCCCCAGGTTGTGCCAACTGGCCTCCTCCTGACTCTCAGTGAGGCCATCTAGGAATGGGAGCCATGAGCTCTGGAGCTTTTGGCAGCTAGCCCAGGGATCAGGGCTGGGTTTGAGTTGTACATCAGAGGTATGCCAGGAAATAACATAAACCCCTGTCACCCAGAGTTATCAGTGTTTAAGTTAGTGCTGCCTGCAGGGCAGGCTGCAGGGAGCTGCAGACCCCTGGGTAGGCTGCAGTGATGGTGGCCCCTTCAGAGAAAGGCTCTACTATGTGCTCCCCAGTGTGTAGTCTCTTTTTGCATCTCAAGAGATAGAGCAAGGATGTGTTTTCCAGGTGTTTTAAGGAGCAGCCTCTGCCAGTGTGGGTGGCAAAAACCCACCTGCTGGGGGGGCGCGT